>SKCR01037795.1:0-91556 GCA_019454045.1 Zanthoxylum bungeanum | reverse complement strand
GCTGTAATGTATTCCGCCTCTGTGGTGGAATCTGTAGTTGACCCCTGTTTGGAACTCTTCTAGCAAAATACACCTCCGTTAGGGGTAAAGACGAATCCAGATGTAGACTTTTCATCATTGGGATCCGATTGGAAGTCAGAATTCGTATACCCATTAACTTGCAGTTCACTTCCTCCATAAATAATCAACTTATCCTTAGTACCTTTAAGATACTTCTTAGTACCTTTAAGATACTTCAGAATATGTTTAATGGCCATCCAATGGTAATTTCTTGGATTGGACTGATATCTACTGGTTACGCTAACAGCGAAACTAATATCAGACCTAATACATAACATGACATACATTATGCTACCCAAACACGAATCATAAGGTTGGTTAGACATTCTAACCTTCTCATATTCTGTTTGTGGACTCATCTTCTTTGAAAGATGAATCCATGTCTGAACGGTATATTTATTGTCTTACAGTTACCAAAATTATATCGTTCCAAGATCTTATCTATGTACGTTGATTGGGATAACCCAATTAGCTTTCTTTCTATATCTCTATAGAGTTTTATGCCTAAAATATAGGAAGCTTCTCCCAGGTCATTCATAGGGAAATTCTTACAGAGGTAAGCTTTAATGCCTTGCATCATCCCTATATCATTCCCAATGATTAGGATGTCGTCAACATAGAGAACTAAAAATACCACCATGCTCCCAATAGCCTTCTGATACACACAGGATTCTTCTGAATTCTTAAGAAAACTAGAGAATTTAATAATCTCGTCGAATCGAAGATTCCAACTTCATGAAGCTTGTTTAAGTTCATAAATGGACTTCTTAAGCTTACATACCATACCCGAGTTCTCGCTGGACGTAAAATATTTCGGCTGTTCTATATAGATTTCTTCATCAAGAAATGTATTTAGAAAAGTTGTTTTGACATCTATTTGCCAAATCTCGTAGTCATGATACGCAGCTATAGAAAGCAAAATCCTAATAGACTTAAGCATTGCTACTGGGGAAAAAGTTTCATCGTAGTCGATGCCAGGTCGCTGCGTGTAATCTTTTGCTACCAGTCGGGCCTTATAGGTTTCAACCTTTCCATCAGGCCCGCGTTTCCTCTTGTAAACCATTTACAACCGATAGGAACAATTCCTTCGGGAAGCGGAACCAAGTCCCAAACTTGATTCTCATGCATTGAGTTTAACTCGGATTTCATGGTATTTTTCCATTTCACGGAGTCGGTGTCCAACATCGATTCTCTATAGGTAAGAGGATCAGTCTCTTCAACTAAGAGAACATTGAGATTCTTTTCTTGTATCAAATACAAACGTTCAGGAGGTCTAGATACCCTTTATGACTACGAAGTGTGTGTGTTGAAGGTTTTTCATATACTTGAACTTCAGGTTCCTCCGTTGGTTCGTTGTTTTCAGGTTGGACTTCATCAAGTTCAACCTGTCTATGATTACCACCTTCTGACATAGGCATGACAACCCCAAACCTTAATATAATTAAGATTTGGTCTCCTACTGGTCCATATCTCATACGGAGTCGTAGGAACAACTTTTGAATGAATCTTATTCAAAAAATGTGCAGCTGTTAAAAAAGAGTAGCCCCATAAGTAATAGGGCAAATCTGTAAAACTCAACATAGATCAGACCATATCCAATAAAGTCCGATTTCTTATCTCAGACACTCCATTGTAATGTGGAGTACCTGGAGGAGTATATTGAGCGAGAATCCCATTCTCCTTCATATAATCCATGAACTCACTGCTAATATATTCATCGCCTCAATTAGATCGAAGGCATTTAATATATTGACCAGTTTGTTTTTCTACTTCATTTTAGAACTCTGTGAACTTTTCAAAGGTTTTCAATTTATGTCGCATCAGATAAAAATAACCGTACCGTGACAAATCATCGGTAAAGGTAACGAAGTACGAATAACCACTGTGAGCAGTTTGACTCAGTAGACCACATACATCAGAACATATGAATTCCAGTAAGTTAGTGGTATGGTGTCCAACACCAGAAAATGGGGCTTTGGTAATATTACCCTGAATACACGATTCACAAGTTGGATAAGGTTCAATGGTGAGATCTGACATCAAACCATTCCTAAACAATTGGGTAAGGCGTTTAATGTCTATATGAGCTAGCCTCATGTGCCATAATTCAATATTATTAACAATAGGTAAAATACGTTTATTAATCATAGTATTCAAAATATCACTAGAAGTATGCAATGTGTAATGACGATGCTCATTTGGACAACAAATGATCTGAATATTACGTTTATCATATAAATACAAAAAACAGTTCTTAATATTAACATGATAACCTTCTGTATCTAATACAAAAGAGATATAATATTTTCTACACATCCTGTACAACGTAGCAATCATACAACAAAAGGCTCACATTCGGCAAAGGGATCTCGCATACTCCCACTACAACTGCATCCAGAGAGTCTCCACTCCTAAAGTGCAACTGCATCTCTCCAAGCTTCAGTTTCTTACTTTCCTTCAGCACCTGCAACGAATTGCAAATGTGAACAGAACAAGCAAAATCCCAAATCCAGCTGGATGTAATAGCTTCACAAGCCAGTGAGATATCAATAATTGGAAAAATAAATGTACTTGATGTAGATGCTCTCTCCTTCCTTATATGGGCAATGTATCCAGGACAGTTCCTTTTCCAGTGCCCGACTTTACTGCAGTGATGTAATTTATCTTCAGAAGCCCTATTGGGCTTTGCTATCTTTCCTTGCAGTGGAGGACCGAAACCTTTCTTCTTCTTCGCTTTCGTCTTCTTTCCTTTTGGCCAAGCCTGGGAAGAATTAGAGAGTGAAGTAGGTTTCAGAGGGCGAGTCGGTACTCCATTCCTTAGGTCCTCTTCCGCCGTGATCAACATCCTATGCAGTTCATGGTAGGAACAGATAATCCTATTCATGTTGAAATACATCATGAATTGGCGATATGAAGCTGAGAGCGAACCAAGAATGACACTCCTACCGAGAATGTCATTCAGAGGGAGATTATGTTGCCTCAGTTGTTCGATCAAATCGATCAAGTGGAGAACATACGAGCTCACAGCTTGCCCCTCGTCCAGTCGTGCATGGAACATGTCCATCGCAACTTTATGAACAACAATTTGTTCTTAGTTCATGAACGATTCTCTTAATCGCATCATCATACTATACGCATCTGTCATGCCATAGTATCGTTTCTTGAGTCTCGGTGCCAGTGAACTTAAGATGAATGATTTAACTTTTAAATCATCATCTTTCCAAGATTGGAAAACTTGGTGTTCCTCTGATGTTGCGTCCTCAGACACAGCAAGGGGTAGCGGACCCTCGAGTACATATCCCAACTTTTCGAAATCAAGGACAATCCTTAAATCCAAATTCCAATCGGTGAAGTTCTTAGCACCTTTAAGTTTGTTCATATCCAACATACGAGCAAACTGATTAGTCGATTGTGTCGCCATCGTAAATCTATCATATATATTACAAAAAACGGTTAGCAGAAATTAAGTAGTTTTATATAATATCAAAAGCATTAACTAGATCGTGGATTTTTAATCTAAAAATACCCATCCCACTAAATCATGCAATACTGTAATCTCCAAACAGAATACAAAAATTTAATAATTAAATTAAATACAAATAGTGAAAGGTGGATCCCATGAATATATTTCAGCTCACAGCTTTGGCACGTTCTCGCATACGTATATTCATCGGGTAGACAACTCATTGTCAATCACTCAATATATTTCGGTCCTAGTCGTTTCTCATTGTGACAACTTTGACACGTTCACAAGGAGGCGTATCAAGGTTAAACTCATCAATGATAAACTCAAGCTACTTGTATAACCCTGACAACTTTGGCACGTTCAGGATTTCGCTTCCGCTTGAATTTATCTAGTATCAGATATACATCCGGCATAAATAAATTTCTATCGGCTCCACCCTCACAGTTTTGGCACGTTCTCGGATGTAGTCATAAATAAGATATCCATAAACTGTATTGACAAGACGGACCATGTAACATGCATCAAATATATACTTAACATAAACCTTATTAATTAGGGATTTTCCGCAAAAGATGCTTTTACTTTATTTAATCAAATTAAATAAACACATGCATGCATAAAGTAAAGATTAAATTAAACATTGAATTTAAAAGGCATAATCATATTAGGCTGTCGAGAATCAAACTCACTCTGATACCATTTTTTAGGGATTTTATGGCGAAAATCCGGTAACACAGCGGAATCGCGGAAAATCAAAATTTTCTGATTTCGAAATTTTTCTTGGATCAATTAAATAAAATTATTTATTTAATTAACCAATTATCAAATTCTAAAAAATTACACAAGAAATCAAATTTCTTGATAATTACCGAATTGCCCTATAACTTTAGAAATTGATCATTTTAGTCCTAAAATTGTCAAATACAATTTTGGATGATTCTAAATCATTTCTAAAATTATTTCCAACATGTCCAACACATCAAAATCAAATTGAAACAAAGTCCCCAATTTTTCGCTAATTACCGAAGCAGCCCAGAATTTTTCAGTTTTTGCAATTTGGTCATTTTATGTTCAGAACATGTCAAGATCAAATCCAATCAACCCAAAAATTAATATCCATCATATACACACCATAATACATCACATATATGAAAATCCTCAAATTTGGAAAGGGTTAATAACCCTAATTTTACAATTTCTTCAAATTGACAAATCTTACCAAATCATTTAAATCCATCACTTTAATTCAATCTAAACCACACCAAACAAGTCTCACCATCTCATGAAACAAATCAAGAAAAATTATAGGTCATCAATGAGTGGCGTAGCAACTCTAAAATGACAACTTGATTATCAAATAATCAAAAGTAAGCCATTGAAACCATTTCAAACTTACTTTAAACCATACATGCATACATCTCTCAAACAAGTTCACAACCAATTAAAACGCAAACTAAAAGTGTAGAGACAACATCCTAGCAACACATGTTGAAGCTAAGCATGTTAGAAACATTTTCTAGGTTGAAATCTTTAAAGAAAAACTTACAAAATAAAGAAATTTCCAAGCTTTTCCTTTTAGTCTTCAAACTTTTCTCTCAACTCTTTTTTGTTTGTATTTGGTAACTAATGAACCTTAACCTAATTAAAATGAAACAAAACAATATATACTCCCCAAAAATGCCCTTGGCTGAATTTGTGAAGCATAAAAAATCTAAATATTATTTTTTGTTTCATTAATTTTGTTTTATCAACTTGTGTAAATAATCATTAAACTATTTAATAATTTTCAAAAAGTCAAATAAAGTAACTCATGGCATTTCCAAAAAATATCAAAACCAAAGATATTTATATTTTTAATTACTTTAATTATTTAATAATTAAATAATTATTTAAATATAAATATATTAAATATATGTATTATATTTACTTTAAACATCCAAATACATATATATATATATATATATTTATGATATATGTCAAATATCACAATTTGACATTTAATTAATGTGTATTTAATAAAATATATCATTAAATACAAATACACAATAATCAGGAAATGACCATTAGATCCCTTCGCATGTATTTTTCGTTTAACCTTTAAACGACTTATAAATAATCAGTATTATTTATAAAAGTTGCCCTAGTGCTCTATGAGTATATTTCACTAGTAAAACTCTCTAGATTCAGACATATCCGTCATGAAATTTAATTTCGTGTCCATAATTTACCCACCCGTAAATTATGATGACCACAGATAAACTCGCTGAATCATACAGGTCGAGGTCATGACATATGTTTAATTCCTCCGTCACAGGTATCCTGATATATCCCAGAGATATAGATGTAAACGTCAAATCTCTATAGGGACAATTCCGCTGACGTCTATATTCGCAATCTCTAAAAGAACACTTAGAAATCGCTTCTAAAGTGTACCACAGGCGCATGGTTTTTATCTAATTGCTAATCATATATGGACTACCTATGCTCTGTACACAGAACTGACGGATCCTATCTCGACACACACAAGATACCCTGAGGATCTGTCCACACCCAACGAACAGGCGGAGGTCTAATCTGAATAGATCGGTGACGTGACTGCCATCTAAGTGTGGAAGATGTCTCATGTGCCCACAATGATATCTCAAGTCGAAGAATCACAAATGCTACTCAACTCGATAAGATTCTTATTGACGTTGGTGTACCATCTATTTAGAATCTTCTGTGAGTCGTTCAGTGTTTATCCGCTATAAACACCTCCACGTCTATACGAGTCTCCAAGGCTCATGGTTCATTGATAAACCATTGGAATCATATATTCCAGTATACGACATGTACCGATATCAACATGTTTACTTCACTGACCAAGTAGTGTAAACCTTGACCAGAAACTGTCTGATAATGACAACATTATGATATAACTCAATGTCAGTTGCGACGCTTTTGCAACTGTATCATGACTTATCATCTTAAGGTCTATTACATCTTTACCATATAAGAAGATATATTATATTATAGAAACTGCTCATTTTATTCATAATAAAACGTTTACAATAGTATTTTCAATGAAATATAACAAGGAATTGGCGTTCTAAACACCAACCCCAACAAATATTACCTATATTTTCATACCAAGAGCTTCACCCTTTACCCTAGCATGATACAAATTAGTTACTTATGTTTTGAACAAAAACACACATAATTTTTTTAATGAAAGAAAGAGAAATTGTAGCAAAAACTGAAAAATAACACACACAAGAGCTGAGCCTTCACAAATCCTCATAGAGAACTATGGAATCAAGCTGATTTTCTAAGGTGCCGAGCACCTCTATTTATAACCAGAGGTGTTTAGCTCCTCATGCTTTGATAATTATGTTACATTTGATAAAGCAATTCAATTGTCCAAAGATTGGCCAATCCACAGACACACACACACACACACACACATTTTGCATTTCTTTTGTTTTTTTTTTTCTTTTTCTTTTTGTTTTTGTTTTTTTTTTTGTTTTTTAATCTTTTTTATTTATTTTATTTTATTTAAATAATGAAAATTATATTGTGTTGTCATTTTTACGCTAAGACCAATAATGAATCAAACATAATCAATCTTTTTATATCCAATTCGAACTCAATCTTCATGCTTCTTTGGACTTTTGGGATATCGGAGTCCAGATTTCATATCTATTTCTTTGTTGAGCATCCAAAATAGTATTTTACCTACATAAGAATTAAAAATCACAATAAAAAATAGATACAACATAATTTTAATTAATATTTCATAAAACTGCTAAGTTAAGAGGATTAATGACAATATAACTATAAAATATTAATTTATCTTTTATTAAATGTATATTTTTCAACATTCATCATTTTTTATGCTTCTAAGTTATTACATATGATGTGATATTGTTCCTTTCATATTTGGTGTTGATTTTTTACTTAGAAATTCTAATATGAACCATTTGATGCATGTGTAAAATTAATAAGGCTAGTTAGTGTAATTAAGCCTAATTATAGTGTATGACATCAAATTACTATTCTAGAGTTGTTTAAGCCACTCCTTGGTGACCTAGAATGATTCTTGAGTTGTTTTATGGTGGTTGACTCTCAACTGGTAATTAGGAATATGGATTTGCATGATTTTGAAATAATTAGGTGATTAATTGTGTAATTAATTCAATTGTGGTTAATTTGTGAAATTGAGTTGTTGTGGATGAAAATTGATTGTGTAATAATGCATAACAAAAAATCTTGAAATTTTCAGAATTGTTCCGAAAGTGTTTTGAGAATTTTTCGTAAATATCACGTTAGTGGTAAAATCATAATTTACTGAAATTATGATTATTTGGTCATTGCTACAATAATAGAACTACTGTAGCAGTTCGTATACTATGTAGAAAAATTTTCGGAATTGTTCCGGAAGTGTTTTGGGAATTTTCGACAGAAAGCCACACTATGAACAAAATGGTAATCTGCTGAAATTATAATAATCAGTCATCGCTACAATGAACGGATCACTGTTGCAGTGGGCTGGTCTAGTTCCATGGCTGATCTAGTTGTCCGGTTATCTCGGTCACCTGGTTCAATGAACTGGTAAATCAGTTAATATGTTACCGCGAAAGTATTTCCAAAATTTTTGTCCTAAGTCTTATGCGTAATCACTCCCAATATTTGATATTAATGAGTGATTAGGGCGAAATACGAATAAATTAGAGGTATATGATACCAGTTAATTTATCCGAATTAAAAATATTTTAAAAATTCAATTTCACTCGCCGACGCACTTCCGCTGCATTTGCCCCAACATAGGGTTATTTATTTACATGAGTGCAGAGAAGAAATAGTGAAGTGGAGACACATAATAGACAATATTCTACATATTATAATTCATTGATAAATTATTATTATTATTATTATTATTTTTCATGTGCATAAACTTATAATTTTCATTTATAAATTAAATATCTCGCAAAATATAAAATGTCTCGTAAAAAAATTACATATTATTAATTTACAAATCATAAAAATTTGTAAAAAAGTGCCCATATTAATAAGTTTTTGTACAAAAAAAAAGGTCAAAAAATGTCCTATAATAATTTTGTGATTTGTAAATTTATATTAACCTTAACATAATCATAGTCATATTTATAATCTCAAATCATAATATTTAATCTCCGATCACTATTCACAATTTTTAATCTAGCATTTCAACATAATATGAAAATTTAAAGTGTTGGACATTTTAATATGTGATTTAGTTCGAATGTGATTATAACTGAGCTCAATGTGACTTAAATAAAATATGACTATAGCCGAGCTTAATGTAACTGTGATTGAGGTCATTGCGAGTATGTATGTGATTGAATTTCATGTGATTGTGACTATTACTATGACCTAGCTAAATGTGATTGTCACTGCACTAAATATGCATATGATTATGATTAAGCTCAATATGATTGTGTTTGTAACTGAACTCATGTGAATGTGCATGTGACCAATGTGACTGTGATTGAGGCTAATGTGAATGTAACTGAGCTTAATGTGACCAAAGTAAAATGTGATTGGGATTGAAGTCAATATGACCGAGCTCAAAGTGACTTAGGTAAAATATAACTGTAACTGTGCTCATTATGACTTAAGTAAAATATGATTGTGATTTGGCTCAATGTGATTATTATTGTGGCTGAACTTTAGATGATTAATCACATTTTATTGAGTTTAGTCATATTTTAATTAAAAAGACGGGACAATTTTAGGTCTATTAATTTTGACCTAGCGAAAGTTCGAATTTGAAAAATAGTTCGTAAATGAAGATTTTTAATTGTATGTATAATTTTACATATAGAGGTTATGTAAGTTATTTTTTTTTATTTGGTAAATGATTATGATTGAGATAGCGTTCAATTTTACAACGTTAACGTTCAAAATATTTAAATTTTCCCTGCCATAAAATATACAGTAATTTTTTCTTTCAAAAATATTAAATTAGAACAAGTGAAGCAAGTAGGAAACACTGAAAATGACTTTTATTAGCTACAAGTCCATCAAAAACCATCATACGTACAATACAAAGTAAGAAAACACATGCTAGAAAAAAAAAATAATGATGGACAGATTTAAATATATTTTTAAATCCTTATTTTTTTTTTTCAAAATTCGAACTCAATTAAAAAAATTTATTAAGCCTTTGGGTCATTTTCTTTCACTCATTGCTACGTGTCTCTTTAAACAAACTATGAAAACATTTATACACGTAATAATAAATGAATAGAAAATGAGCAAATACTCCATAAAGCGTCCAAGAGTTTTTCAATTATGATGGAGTGGTAGAAGGATTCTCCGGAATCTGAATCGAAGGCTTAGAAGAACCAAACCTAACAGATTTGATAATGGGTTTAAGTTTCTCAGAAGTTTTAATAATTGCCCAAAATATACACCGATAAAGAACCACCATTCCGAATAAGATGACAAGATTAACCCATTTGGAGTAACCCGTCTCAACTTGCCAAAAACTCTTCAGGATTTGTTCACCGGTTATTGTTGCTGGCCCTCCAGCTCGATTGCTAGGGAAAGTTAATCCTTTGAACTCATTTTTATAGAATCCTTGATTTGCATACTTATGAAATGCAATATGATAAACGGGATATTTCCAAACTGGGTCCGGAAGATCATCTGGCAATCTGAAGAAGCCTCCGTTCAGGATCATTATGCCCTGGATTCCGGCGCCGGTTATGATTCCCATCAGGAAATCCGGTACTATGCTAGCAACAATCATCATTAAGCTCTCAACCAACATCATGCATACAAAAAGCACCAAAGCAAAGTAGATGAAATGTTCAAAATCCTTTTGAAGGCCAACTAGGAAATAAGCTATGGCTCCAGGAATGAAAGATACAACAAGTAGGCAAGGGATAGAGGAAAATGTGTTGCCAATCACAAATGCTCCAACACCATAGTGTCCATTTAACCTTTCTCGCCCAAATATCTGAAGAAAGCATAGAAAACAAAAGCCAGTACTATAGTCAAAAGATAAGTGGGACTCACGTGAGACTCATATTAGATAAATCATGACAATTGATTAAGTGCTCAGCACAAATTAAGTTTAACACTGAATCATGATCCAAAATTACGAACCTTCATGTCCTCTACGAAAGAAGGGAATCCACCAATTGCCATGAAAGTCAGAAAAGCTACAATAAACATGAGCATTGATCCCCTGGCCTGAAATCCAAACGTAATATATACAAATGATTATGTTAAGATCTCTTTGAACATGTATAAGTATCAAATTAAACTTCACCAGGTTACCTGAATTGACCCATAATCGGATCCAATATCATGGTAGATAGTGCCTACACATAAACACAAGGCTGTGTTGATTACAAACCGAAGCCAATAATAGCCCAAATCACGGTACATGTTAACAAATGATCTCTTTGTAAGAACAAGGCTCTGAGTGATGAAGCTAGCTTGGCTTCCCTTCTCCAGAGTTCCTCCTTTCTGCATAACAAAGAAATTAACCCTGCTGCAAAAAGAAATCCAGAACTGGCTCGGAGGGATAGGCAGCTTAGGCTGTATCCTAGGGCCCCACTTATGGGAAAACTTTTAACGGGAAATTTGCGGTCTAGGGCCCTCAATTCAGATACTGTTATTAATTAAATAACTTTGACTTAACTTAGGTCTTATTTTCAAGGATTCGCCTAGGGCCACATCCAAAATCTCAGAGCAGGCCCTCAAGCATTCCATTCAATCTTTGATGAACTTATGTACCTGTTGGCATATTAGTGAAACACGTTCTTGAACTTGCTTGTAAATCTCTGATTGTTTGTATGAGTTGACTAGAATGTTAATAACCTCTTCAGTACTAGTTCTGCCAAGCCCTTGTTCAATGTCCTGTCATGCACAAACATTGGTCACACAAAATTTACATGAATATAGCACTGTTATGGAGACTAAATGAGGACTAAAACTAATCACATAATATGGATATTATGTTACTAAAAATTATTTTTTACACATAATATTTATACATTGTGATTAGTTTTAGTTCCCATTTATCACTTACTTCATCAAAGTCCTTGTTGATAGTTCTTAGATAGTGGTCAGATGGGTTTCTCAGACTTGGGCATGGAAACCCTTTTGAAGCAAAGAATTGTTCTGCCATTGAAATTGGACCAAAATAAACTGTCTTGCCAGAGGAAAGAAGGCAGACATTATGAAAGAGCTCGAAAACTTCAGTACTTGGTTGATGAATTGATGTGACAACAGTTCTTCCATCTTCAACAGCAAGCTTAACAATTCTCTTCATTACATGGTAAGATGCTGCACTATCAAGCCCACTAGATGGCTCATCAAGAAACAATAGCTTAGGCCTTGTCAAAATTTCAATGCAAATGCTAACTCTTCTCCTTTGTCCACCACTAATTCCTCTTTGGTTCCATCCTCCGATTCTGGTATTCATGGAATCCTGCAACCCCATTTCTTTAATAGTCGTTTCAGCTCTTTCCTTCTTCTCGGATCTTGACATGGAATCCGGTAGCTGCAGCTGTGCTGAATAGTAAATGGCTTCCATAACTGTTAATGTTGTCATCAGAATGTCATCTTGAGTCACATAAGCCTACATATCATTGAAAAAAATATATATAAATGTTTATAATACGTATCTTTCAAAGATAGCTTAAATAAGTATTATGCAATCTGCTTTCATAGATAAAATTTTATGCTTGACAACTGATTTGCTTTTTGTCATTTTGGAAGTACAGTACTGAACCCAAGTGGTAAAAATAAGGAATACTGAGAACCGAAATATCATTCTCCTACATTAATATGATTTTGGGACCGAGTCTCCCAGGGACAGTTGAACGAGCGACTCATGAATGATGACCGGTTGGACTAGCCAATAACTTGAATGTGTTCGGACAGTTTTTGGATCAAATCATCTTTTTTGTGTTTCATTTTTTATAATTATTTTATCATGTACATATATGAGACAATTAAAATTTAATTACTTATAAATTTTTATATAATAATTATTAATTTTATTTTATAAAAAAACCCATACAAAGCTCAACGCATGCCAAAGCTCTAATCCAGTATGAGTTCAGTTTTTTCTTACTGAAGTTCCGAAAGCAAGTGTCTCTTTGCGGCCATTGATAAGAATCTCTCCGGTCTGCTGTGTGTTTGAACTTAACCTTCCTGCAATTGGTTTGTCTCAGTAACTTGGCATTTACTGTGTAAACTAAAAAATGATTGGATTTTTTTTATGATTATTATCATTTCATTAATTTTTTCAGAAAATTAAGAAATAACAAATGAGCATATACAATATTTGAGTGTTAAATATAAAATTTTATAGTAAAATATTACACTCCAATATTTTTTATATAAATTTGTTATTTCTTAATTTATGAAATTCATTATAATAAACATTTTCAAGAGCAATGATATATCAATAAACTGGTGACAAATGATGACTAAAATTAATTAGTCACTTTTGTACGTTTATCAATTTTCCTTTTTTTAAAAGGTGAAAATTTATAAAGTATACAATACCTGCCAATGCATCAAGAAGAGTAGACTTGCCACAACCTGAAGGACCCAAGATGGCTAATATCTTGCCTGGTTCAGCATATCCTGTAAGCTCTTGTAAAATTGCACGGCTTCCATTTCCATTTTTACCACTTGGAACCATAACTGAAAGATCCTTCCACGTCAAGAAAACGCCATTATCAATATTCGATTTCGCTGAGCTGCTACGAACAGAACCATCAAGTGCTGGAGCAGTGTCAGTAGTATTGCTAAATGGGAATATTTTGTTCTTCCTTGAAGAAGATGAACGCAAGCTTTGCACCTCTATCTCTTCTTCTCTAGCACTTGTTGATGATCTTGAGACATTGATAGATGTTTCCATGATAACTGTTAGTAACAGAAAGATGTGGCAGTTTAAGTGTATAATTTTAAACTTCAATTTTTAATCTAGAAAACGTTGGGTATTTATGATCAAAATCACTTGAAAAGTCGAATCTGGTGTATAAATTTTATGTTTATTTTTAATTTTGTTAGTTTATGACTTAATGTGTATAGATATGGATAGATATAGTAAATGAGAAAATGATTATAGAAAATATAATGGTATCGTCAAATGATTTACTTAGCGGATCCATTATGTGAGGAAAAAATTTATTTGATCCTGATTTGATATGATTTTTTAGTATAGTTTGTGATGACTATCTTTTTAGTCAAACTTTTCCTACATATTCAAAAATAAATTAGCACAATTGGAAAAAAAAAACACACTAAATTGGACTCTTTTATTATTGCCTATAATGTTCAGTCAAAAATGTATTCCACTCTCGTTTGCATTTCAGTGTCTGTTCACTGATTAAAACATATAGAGAACATATATATATATATATATATATATATATATATATATATATATATATATAATAAGCTAATAAAATCGAATTTGGATCGGGCGCTATGTAGAATATAATCATGACATGTTTATCATAAAAAGTGTTTATGTCGGTGTCTCGATTATCTTTGTTAATTGTATATACAACCGTGAAGTAAATTTATTGACGATTATATGTGAATTCAACCTCTCAAACAAACCTCTATCAATTAGTGAATTTGTTTGGTTAGTTGGGAACTAAATTAAACTTAGTAAATATATGGAAATTCACAGGGAACACAAGAAATTAACGTGATTCGGCGGAGAGTGGCTCCAACCTATGTCCACAGACACAAAAAGGAAAATTTTTATTACTTGCTCGAGTTTGAACCGACCAACTCTATCTCTCTCTCTCACTAAGTTATTCAGGCTCACTTTACAAGTGGTGAAATATAAAAATTACTAACAAAAGAGCCAACCCCTGAAATTGAGTGTTCGATTCTTTGATATAGGTTTCTAAATCTACTGTTCCACCAACTCGTGACGTTAGTCCACGTCACATTGTCATCGTCGCACACGCCTCTTTTCCCCAACCACTCTGCAAACAGTAACTCATGGTTTTTTTTACTCAACCACTCTCTTCCAGCAGAAACATCATTCCCACCTTTTTCCCTCTGCTACACGTTATGTCCATGTGATAGCCTGCAACTCAACCACTCCAACATTGTTCCGTGTGTCAGAGGGAAAGTCTCTGACCAACTCCCGTCATATCAGCCTTATGGAGGCTCAAACTTTCATGTAGGGCTTACATCGTTCAAACATAAGTACAAGATACTGCAACCCCAACCTCGGTCCCCGGGTCGGTGTTCCGAGATGAATGGTGCTGGATCCTCCTCCTTGTTTCTTTACCAGGTCGGGTCAGTAGTCACGGACCACCTCAGGTCTCCGCAGATGACTGCCACTGGATCCTCCTCCTCGCTTCTTTACCAGGTCGGGACAGTAGTCACGAACCACCTCGGGTCGGTTTCTGCAGATGCTCAAGTGCTTCTGAATCTGATATCTTTTCATTAGGTCGGGTCAGTATCCCCACCTATCAAACTGGTTCTTCCCTCAGGTCCCTCTGCGCCTCGGACTCGGGCCCTTCTGCCTGACCTATTCCTCATCAAAAGGACCTTGGACCTCCATCTGTTTAAGCGTAAATCCCATTATACCCATCTTCAGGCTTCAGGGTTCCTCAGGGGTGAAAATCACCATCAATAACTATCTCATAATTCTCTATATCAACGAGTTGGTGAGTTCATACTGGGAGCTACAACAAAGGTGTAGATTGTGCCCATGTCCTCGGGTCTCAACTAGCAACTTCTCATGCTGATGCTCGATCTCGATCAAGTCCAGCATCTCAAGTCTGCACTACCTCATAATGGGTACCATAACTGCAAGTTTCATTTATGCTTCTCGCGAAAATCCATATCGGGTTCACAACCCTGATCTAGAACCTCTACTTCTGATCCATAACTTGGTCATCTCTTCCACTAGGCATTCTCGTACTTAAGAAGTCGATCTAAACTAACTCTGGTCAGTCCAACATTTGGGTTTTTCGCTTGAATAAGCTCATCTTATGCCACATCGAGCTGATAGATGCTCTTGACATATTACGATCCTGGAAGGGAATGATCTGAAAAGACCTGCAAAATAAAATCAAACCAAGAGGGAAACCTCCTATCAGGCTATCTCACAGTAATAGGGCCTCGACTGGACGTAACCCAGCCCCGGGCTGATCTGAGAAAAAGTCATTGGGGGAAAGACTCTGACCTCAAGCAATATAAGTCACTTGTTCGCAAGGGAATGATCCCTCATTACGTCGACACATAGCAATAGGGCCTCGACGGGACATAACCCATCCCTGAACTGATCTGAAAAGAGAGGTCTTGGGGAAAGACTCTTACCCTAAGCCATCTAAGTCATCTGGCCGCAAAAGAAAAGATCCCTCCTTATGCCAACACACATCAATAAGGCATCGATGTGATGTAACCCAACTAGAGCCGATCTAACAAAGAGAGGCATTGAGGGAAAGACTCCGACCACAAGCCATCTAAGTCACTTGGCCGCAAATGAATGATCTCTCATTATGCCAACACATAGCAATAGAGCCTCGACAGGAAGTAACCCAGCCCCGAGTCGATACCAGCCACAATGGAATCAAACCTCATTGAGCCTCTCAGAATGAAGGAGCTTACACATGCTCTCACACATCATAAAATCCCGGAAGGGAATGATATGCAAAATAAAA
Organism: Zanthoxylum bungeanum; assembly: GCA_019454045.1. NCBI lineage: Eukaryota > Viridiplantae > Streptophyta > Magnoliopsida > Sapindales > Rutaceae > Zanthoxylum > Zanthoxylum bungeanum. The sequence goes on along the minus strand of SKCR01037795.1, from coordinate 75,347 downwards.
AAACAAACCACAAAAAAACGCTCACCTCATCAGGTCATTAATAAAACAACAAGGCCTCGCGGGAGAAATTCCGACCCTGATCCTTTTTACCCTTACGAGCTATAATTAGCCATGAAGGTCTCGAGGCCTTATGCGCTATGTACCTCATAACCCAATCGTCCCAGTGACCTTTATTAACCCCTGGCTATGGATCCCAAAAGGGGTGGCAAACACCATGAGGGCATGATCCATCCCTATGTTATGCAGTCCCCGATACTGCAATCATCACAGATGCCCACTAATCATACATGATATGGTTACCCCCGAGGCTCCAAACGCCACGCCGGCCTCCCGCCACCTGTGCTATGGTTACCTCGAGGCTTCAAATGCCACGCAAGTTTTGGAGCCTTCTTAACGCTATGCACCATAAATGAGGATGTCAAACGCCACGTAGGCCCTCACACCATACGTGCTATGTGTTGGGGCAGTTGTGCAACCTCTAGGGTCAGATCGGTGCCCCGGGCAGCGGAAATTGATCTAACCCATGTATATAAAGTATGAGTATAATTTTAAATTATTCAATGAAATACTATATTCCATTACGAGTGTATAGGAAAAAACCGGGACTCAATCGGAGTCCAGAAACTCAAGAACGAGCAAAAACAAAATTCCCCCGCGCACTGTAGCACTAATCACCTTTTTTTTTCCTCATTTGCAAATCATTCAGCTCACAAGCTTCTCTAAATACTTCTCTAACTTAGGCTAATCTCTCAAGAATTTGCTTATGCTGTTATTTTTCTTGTAATTAAAACATTCCTAAAGCTTGCTATTTATGGCAAAACTTAGGCAATTTTTAATTAATAAAAGTTGTAATCAACTTTTAAGTGGACTTAATCTAATTTGTCCAAATATGTATAATTAGGTGTGACTAATCTCCATTGTCTCTCACTTTAATTTAATCCAATTAAATCAAGCCAAAGATTAGGAAATGGATTAGTTAAATGTTTGCCACCTTGATTTAATCTAATTAAATCAAGCCAAAACCACCTATTACTACATACTTATAATTACCATAATAACCTCAAATGGTAGAGATAATTATGATTTTATAATTATGACCTAGTATAATTATGGAATTAATCCAATTAGGTTAAAGTAAATAATCAATGTTATCCAATAACAATTGATTATCTTAGTTGATAATTATAATATCGAATATTATCTTTTATCAAAAAATATCGGCTACCCAAGTGCTCAACGAGTACACTTCATATTTGGACTCTCTAAGTTCATACACATTCGTCATATAAGCTTAGCTAATATGTACGTAATTCGGCCACTGATAAGTGCGGTTTATACCCACTTATTCCGACATCCTTAGCCTATTATTTTGTTATGGATCGAGTCATTTAATGTCATTTATAGTTCATTTTATATCTTGTTTGTAGGAAGCATTAGAACATGAAGAATGGAGAAAATACGCGTGTTTCGGGACCTATTGGGTGTATCGAACTCAAGAACAGGCATAACCAGCATCAGATGCGCACTAAATTTAAAAAGGCTATAACTTTTGATCTAGAAAGAGTTATGAGACCCATAATATATCAATTTGCATCTACTCAAAGAGATCTATGCGTTCCATACAAATCCAGGGGCTTTGGCGCCGCGGCGCCCCGTGCGCACCAGAAACAGGATTTTAGGGTTTTTTAGATGTTTAATGACCCTATAAATACATTAGTTCATCCACAACTCAAAAGGGGAGACTAATACACAACAAAAAAAATACCAAAATACATATTTTAGAGAGATCCAAAAAAATAAATTTGACACCGTACACTTGCGGTACGATATAAAATATCACAACAAGTTTTTGGCGCCATCGCTGGGGATTATTTGTTTAATTCACATTAATACTATTACCAAGTAATCTTAGCTTTAATTTAGATTTTATTTATTTATTTATTTTCTTTATTTTTGTCTTAAGTTTTATTTTTGTTTTTTTTATTATTTTATATATATATTTTTTATTGTTATATATATATATATATATATATTTTTTTTTTTTTTTTTTTCTTTCTTTCGTACGAGGAGAGTTGGAAAAGAAGCAATGTCAGATACTATTGGTGCATTGATAGCTCAAGTATTGTCCCTCACGACTCATCTAGAAGTATTGACAAATCGAATGAGCCAACCGTTTATTGGAGCTGTTTTTGCTAATGGAATGCTTTTACCCAACAAAGGAGCAGGATTTGAACAAGCACAATATATGAACAATTGGAATTTCAATAATTATAGAGGTAGTCCTATGCCTAATTATTATCATCCGAATTTTTCATATGCTAATATGGAGAACATCTTGCAAACTCCTTATGGCTTCAACTATCCAAGAGATGAGCAGAAACCTTCCTCAGAAGACCTCATGAGCGCATTTGTATCTACAGCTTCAGAGAGGTTTGAGAAGAATGAGTCAAGGCTGAACAACATCGAAACACGTATGGGCAATATAGAGGCAACAATGAAATCTTTAGAAGTGAAAATTGGGTTGTTTGTTTCTTCTATGGCCAATCAACAGAAATGGGTGTTTCATAGTAATACTGAAGTCAACCCTAAAGAGCAATGTCAAGTCATAATCCTTAGGAGCGGAAAAGAGATGAAAGACACCTCTTTAGGCAGTAAATATAAAGAAGTCACCTTCAGTGCTTTCAGAATCATGCTGAGTCCTTAAGGTGATGCAGAATGTCACATGGTAGATATAGTAGAGAAGGGAGTTGCAAACACATAGGGTAAATCAGTATTTCAGCAACCTACGAGCATAGTGCAGCCATGTGTAAAAGAAAATTATCCACAGCTAAACCTGAAACCACTCCCAAAACGCCGCAAAAAGAGGAAAAGAAAGGTCACTGCTCACTTGGAGATGATCCCTGGAAGGTTAAAAATGAGGTCGAACTAATTCTGCCGAATGTGCAGTCAATAATTTCCAACTGGGGGACAATCTACATATCACGGGAGACTATCTATGGATAAACTGCCACAACCTACCAAGTTGTATTTTTCATGTCATAAGAACCAATGGATACCAAAGAAGAAAGCAGATGAGATTACCTGGTTCACTACATTTAAACCACCATGACCATTTGGGTGGTTACGTCTGGCTGAAGATGTTAAACTTAGCGCTAGAGGGGAGGCAACCCTTGCATTTGCATCTTTTTTATTTTTGTTTATTATGTGCTATTTATTAATTTGCATGTTATTTATGCAGGTAGCACAAAACACAAAACGCCCGCGCAACAAAATCCTAACCAGCAAGAGCCTGATCAACTCCATGCACGGTAGTGTTGTTCCTCATTGTTGTTCTTTATTTTTTTTATCTTACATTGAGGACAATGCAATTTATTTTTATCTGATGCCTTGAGTAGTTGATCTATGTTTGACTCATAAGCACTCAATTATAGGTTTTTAGCAGTGAAAACTTAAGTAGTTGACAAGGTGACTAGTTGAAGAAATTGCATGTCGATGAATGACCGTTTGCTTAGATATGTATCTTGATTTGCTAGTGTTATGATGTATGGTATGGATAGAAAGAAAAGAAAAAAGTCTCTAAAGAAAGAAAATAAACCACCTATAATCGATAAGCGTGAAGCTACCCATGGGCGAGTATTAGGACCGCCATGAGGAGAATTGCTACTTTAAAGGGTATGTGGGTTGAAAAAAGAAAAGAAAAATTTCAAAAACAAAGTGCAAAAAGAGACAAGAAAAAGAAAAGAAAAATCATACCATACTAAGCACAAAATAAAGCAATTACAGAGCATACTTGAGATATCTAAGTTGGTTTGACCCATCGATCCCAATTTTTAAACGAAATCATTAAGTTGGCTTACTTAGGAATCAAGTTGTGAATGAACCTTTTCACACACACACACACAGTGAGTCTAGCCTAGATGAATTATTCAGGAACTTGGATCTGAGCTGAATTATGTACTTTGAAGGTTCTCTGATTTCATTGATAAGCACTCTTTGAGGACAATTTTGTGCATAACTATCAGGATTATTTTAATTATTTTTTATTTGTTTTATATTTTTGCATAATTGTGTGTGAATGATGTTTGTGGGTGTCGTCACCGTAAGCCCTCACGAGACTATAACTCGTCAACTAGGGCCACATAGGGGTTTAAAGGCTTGTTGCATACGCTTAATGCAATCGTGATCCCTACTAAAGTGGCTTAGTTAATTTAGTTATTTTTATTTTTTTATTTGTATTTAGTTTTTATTTTGTCTTTTGCTCGGGACTAGCAAAATATTAAGTTTGGGGGTGTTTGATAAGTGCGGTTTATACCCACTTATTCCGACATCGTTAGCCTATTATTTTATTATGGATCGAGTCATTTAATGTCATTTATAGTTCATTTTATATCTTGTTTGTAGGAATCATTAGAACATAAAGAATGGAGCAAATACGCATGTTTCGGGACCTATTGGGTGCATCGAACTCAAGAACAGGCAAAACCAGCATCAACTGCGCTCTGAATTTAAAAAGGCTATAAATTTTGATCTAGAAAGAGTTATGAGACCCATAATATATCAATTTGTATCTACTGAAAGAGATCTATGCGTTCCATACAAAATCCAGGGGCTTTGGTGCCGCGCGCACCAGAAACAGGATTTTAGGGTTTTTTAGATGTTTAATGACCCCAAGACTTTACTATAAATACATTAGTTCATCCACAACTCAAAAGGGGAGGCTAATACACAACACAAAATACCAAAATACATATTTTAGAGAGATCCAATGAGGAGGATTGAAGAGCGACAAGAGGAGACGGAGGCGGTGACGTCCGAAGAGGAAGAGATTCAATTCGGGTTTTATCTTCTTGTTTCTTTCTTAGAACTCTAATGATTTCCATTAGATTCATGAGTTGTTTATCATTGTTTTTATCTATTGTCATGAACTAAACTCCTTAATTCCGGAGAATGATGTAACTGATGCTTGAACTTTGTAATTATTATTCAATTTTGTTATGAAGTTTTATTGAGTTATTTATATTCTTTTGAGTTTAATGCTTTGTGTTTGCTGGCTAGAAATATGATGATATATGTTTGAAATCTATCACTCGAGAGAGGGGATTTTGAATAGATCTAGAGAATATAACTTAGGAATTTTATAGAGTTCGAGAGAATATATAAGTTCCTTTGAAGTCGTTAATATAGAATCACAAAGCGTAATGAGTTGTTAACTACTAGATTTTTATAGAGATATCGAAGTCTATAGTTGATGATATTTTCACTGATGCTCGAGAGAGGGAGTAGATATTTTCGAATCTTGACTTATAAATAATATAACTGAACAAGGATTAATTGACATGACAAATACATATACGACAACTAGGTGAAATCAGGATCTAGAATCTCTATCCTATTAGTCCCTCCTATATAAATACTTTTATATTTATTTATTAAAATATTTATTATTTGTTTTCTAAATAAAGTTAGGATTATCATTTGTAGTACTTAGTGCGAGTTAACGCAATCCATGTGGGTTCGACACTCTAAACTCATTTATACTAAAACTTGACACCGTACACTTACGAAACGATATAAAGTATCACAACAATCACCTATGAATTCGCGAAGAACATGAATGACCTTTTTGAACTATACGAGTCAAGGTCATCACATATGTTTAACAATCCCTCCGTCGTAGGCTATCCGAGTTGTGCTTAGGAAACATAGAATATACCGTCAAGTTTCCGAGACGCACATCTCATGTCGACATGTCAACGATTCTTCATAACTGATGCGATCCACCCCAGATGATCGACTTTGGCCAAAGATTTAAGAATAGTGACTTTACTAACATGGATACCTAAACCCCTTATGGGACACATACGGGCCGACAGATCTATCTTGCTTTGCACTTGATTACTGAGTGCATCGGCCAACACCCAACGAACATCTAGAGGCCAGACCATGAAAGGTTTCTGACATACTTGGCATCAAAGTGTGGAGGATCTCACACAAAATCAATGATATCCTATAGTCAAAGGATTACATATGCTACTCGACTCGAGGAGATTCCTATTGACGGTGGTGTATACTTCCAACTATTAGGAATCACCTATGAGTCATTCAGTATTCTCTTCAACGAATACCCACATATATATATACGAGTTTCCAAAACTCATGGTACATAGGGTTAAACCATTGAAACTCCAATTCCAATATACGACATGTGTTAGTCTTCTAGGTTATAGAAATTCGACCGTATTCCAAAACCAACGACTAGTAATATTTACTTTAATAATAGTTTACACGCAATGTCAAAACTATTCTAAGGTCGATGTCATTCTTAGCATATCTATACATCAATCTAATATGCATAGTGACAATACCATTAATGAGGCATGAAATGAAAAATATAGTTACTTTATTAATAAATAATAAAATATTCAAATCGGATTGGCACTCCAAGCACCAACATCATCAAACTCCCACTTGCTTAGTGCCAATATGGATGGCATTGTAGTCCCATCTCCTCCACATGTTTATCGAATAACTAAGGAGGTAAGGCATTTGTAAGTGGGTCTGATATGTTGTCTTGTCCTTGATCCTTCAAGACCATTATGCCTTTTCGTTCAATAATCTATCTAATTACGCGGTATTTCATTTCCACGTGTTTAGACTTGGAATGCGCCCTCTATTGGACAATTATGACCCATAGTATCACTATTTGTAAAAAAATATTGTGGTTTTTGTACAAATTAACTATGTGACAAAGGAAATTTCTATTTTATCATTTTGTAATTAGATTACTTGAATATATAGATGATAAAAGTCCTTATGATTAGTTCCAGATTAATAAGATATGAGACAATATCAATCCACGTAAGGTTTAATCATTAAATATCTCTAGTCGTAGTATTATCGAGACTGGACATCGATAATGCGGAATAGACTAGTATTGCACTTGTGCGCATTATAGAAGCGTAACGATATAGTTCTCATATATTTGGGTATTGGATACTCATGCAAGTGTAATAGGAGGTTATGTTTACCGATGGTATGGAAACAGTTTCGCTCTGGATAGACCCATCAGAATCCCATTGGTAGTATGACTATGTGTTTATGAGAATCCGAATCAGGGTAGGTGTATTTGGTCTTAACATGAGACTTGCATCGCTAATACTTGCGATAATCAGTACGCTTTGGTTTTGGTCGTCCGGGACTTTAACAGGTTCTGTGTACGCCTCTTCTGGGTTTATTGAGAATCGTAGTGTGGGTGTGATGTCAAGATGGAAGTATCACTTCAGTCATATAGAGATGATGATCACGCATGGATACAGAACTGGTACTCTAATATGTTGCAACTATCGGGATAATATGACAATGTCATGATTATCCGATTAAAGGGACTAGTTGATAGTGATCCGATATATGCTTCGTATGGGACAGACACAATTCTAGCCCCAGGCCTAGCATGTGACATCCGATAATGGATTGTAATACGTAATACTTAGTATACTACGCATTATAAAAACTATGTATTCCTTAAAAGAATATTTCTGGAGAATTGGGTAGGCACGATGTTTTGCTAGAAGCTAACCATGTCTTGTAAATCAGTAAGAACGTGGTACGGGATATGCACGTGTTCGGATAGTCCGACGACTGGATTTACTGCCAACATATCCATGAATCTCATGGGTCGCTTCCCAAAGATTCACCGATGACATTTGACTCGAACATAATTAATCTGGGATTAATTATGAGAGAGAGAGAATTGATCTGGGATTAATTACGGTAAGAATTTATCTGGGATAAAATTTGATTAGAAGAGAGAGAATGATTAATTTGGAATTAATCGATTAATTATATATTCGATACATTAATTGAAATTAGATTTCAATGCGAAATTAAAATTGAATTTTAATTCGGGCAAATGAATTAATTTAGAATTAATTCGTAAGCGACTTTAATAATAATTTTGCAAGGCATAATTATTTAATTAAATTATATTTAATTATGTCGCAACGGAAAATTCGTTAATTCGGAATTAAACGAACCCGGGCCCGAGCAAAGTTGCGTGTTGGATTGTTCGACTTAAATTCAGAATTTACAAGTGGTGGGACCCACTTGAGTTACATCAACTAGTTTGACTAGTGATGGAAGTGGTTAAGGTTGAGTGTAAAGCTTAGATTGCTTATTATACACTCAATCGAAGTCCAACATACTTTGTATTTTTTAATCATTTGTAATGACATATACCAACTTGGATTTTGGTAAATGGTAATAGGATTTTAGAAATCAAATACACCAAAAACAAATATCTCTATCTCCGTTTTTCTTCCTAATTGCCGAGAGCTTCTCCTCCTCCCCTTGAGTTTTTGTTGTAAAAATTCTTGAGAGTTAGCACTTCAAAGAGTGAATCAAGGTGATAGGGAAACCAATCATTGAGTTTGGAATACACAAAAAGGCTTGGAGCTTCAACAAAGGATCAAAGGTTTTGAATTTCATACATCCATCAAATCCGTTCAATGTAAGTCTTCCGCAACTTCTTTGAATATTCACATACCGAATCATGATTAGAGATCCTTGCATGTTCTAGGAACACTAACAATGGTATCAAGAGCCTTTTCTAAGCATGATTTAGTTTAGGGTTTGTAAACTTTAATTTGGGGTTTTTATGTTTTGAGACTGATTTCTTTAAATTGGTTATTTGGTTGAACTTGGATGATGATGAATTAGATTTATGCTCTTAGGAATTGAGAAAATGAATTGGATATAATTTTCCCTAATTTCCTAGCCATTGCCGAACATGAATCTTAGGATTACTAATAGTAATTTTTTGATTTTAGACCATTGGATGTGTTTAAAGCATGCGATAAATTGATTGTTGATTTAATTGGATTGAAACCAAATTGATTACTATTTTGTGCCATATTACCGTGACTATAAGAAGCATGTATAGTTTGATTTTGCTTCAATTTGTGTTGCGCATGAGTTGGTTAATTAAAGCATGATTAATTAGTTTAATTGGTGTTTTGGAAACATTGGTTTAACTAATTAATTATGGCTATTACACTTTAATTAAAATTAATGTGAAATTTGGAATTTCATATTAATTAAAATTAGTCTTTAATTTTGAATTGGGCTAAAATTATTGTATTTGTGCTTAATGGGCTTGGTTGGGCCAAGCTTGGTTTAGGACAATTGGATTGGATCCAAATTGGGCATAAAACCATTCCATAAAGTCCAAATATAATAATTGGGCCTTTAATAATAATTGGGCGTAAATTAATTTTTGGCAAAAAGGATGATTCCTTATTGGGCTTTGGTTGCCAAAGCCCATGCCTTAAGAGTTAATTAAAAACCCATTGGACTTTAATTAAATTGACATTGGATGTTAATTGAGCCTTTGAGACCCATTTAGATTGGATTTAGAATCTAAGTGTAAAAGACATTAAAATAAGTGTAATTATTTAATTTGGAATTAAATATGAATTAGTATTGGATACAAATTAAATTGGATTTAAAATTGTAGTTTGATATAATTCAAGAATATGTACTTTGAGTGTTTATTCTTAAACGAGTTGGACTCGCGCAAATCAAATCGTTGTTTGAACATTGGATGGTCATTAATTCAAATATTAATTAATTGGATTAAATTGATTGAATAACATGTTTTGTGTGAATACATGGATGTATTGTATGAATAATGTATATCAGATGGATATTAGAAGGGTGAGGGTAATTTTGGAAATTGTTGTAATAAATTTAGAATTTATTAAATTGGACCTGCGTGTCCAACCTTTTATCTCTTGACTCTTTGTATTTCTCTTCTCACCAATTCCCCTCAATGTTAATGAGGTTTCTTTATTGTATTATATAATTGGGTAGAAGTTAGAATAGTGCTAGCGGGAGAGAGGAAATTGAGAGATTTGTTCTATGAACAATTTATTAAATATCCATTCGCATATCATTATTATTTATTTCGCGCCTTATTATGCTTTTAGAATGCATGCTTAAGGGTGTATGATGAGACCTAATCAAAGATAATAATTGGTTGCCAATTTACGCGAAAAACCCTCAATACAATATTAAGTGATTTCCTTCCATTGAGTGGTTCTCTCTCAAGATCCAAGATTGGCATTGGTTTGTTGGCCAAAGTCAAGATCAATGTCCATCGCAGATATGTTTGAACCACAAAAGCTTTGTTCCATATCACATGTCTTGGGCGGTTGTGACTTGTTGGCCAAAGTCAAGATCACTTCTAGTTCATCGACATGGATTACGAAGCTTTCCCATTGTCAATGGGTCCCGCTTAACTAGAATCATTAAGCTTGTTGAGCCAAAGCCAAGGCTTAGTTGATCCAGAGGAAAATGTTAGTAAATATATTGGATATATTGACATATATATTGTATATATGTTTCGGACTTGGAGGTCCACCTACTGGATCTAGGAATTGGATGGGATCCAATTGATCTTAGAGATCTACCTAGTTAAGTTTCATACAACTTGTTGGCCAAAGTCAAGGTTGTGTGTTATTTAACGGGATCCTAGCCTACTAGGAAACTAGGTTTCCCGAGTACTCAACAGAAGGTTAGAGGCTCGCCAAAAAATAGTGGGAGGCCAATATTGAATTTGCAATTTCATTTAAATACTTGCCAAATACGCGTTTTCAAATTATTTTCGTCATTTTATATATTTATTAGTTGAACTAATATTTTATTATTTTCTTTTAACAGTTGGACTGTACCCGTAATCGTTAATTGAATAGTTAGACTATTGCAATTAAGATGGCCGGAAAGATCAACGTTAGAGACATTATCATGGGTGAAAAGATCTTTAATGGTGCGAACTTTCGTGACTGGGATATGAATCTCAAGATTGTCTTGGGGGCTGAGAAGATGCTCTATACGATAGAGAGACCTCTCGGGCCTAAGCCCGGAATTGAGCAGCCACTTGAGCTTTGGAAAACTCACAGTGATGAAAACTTAACTGCTCAATCCGTCATGCTTGCTGCAATGACCCCACAATTTCGTCATCAAAACAAGGGATTGGATCCCCATGAAATGATGTTGAAATTGAGGGACCTTCACCGATCTAACCTTAGATCGCAGAAGTATGAATTGCAGAAGAAGCTCTTTCGCTCTCAAATGTCAGAGGGTACATCTGTCGAGCACCATGTGTCACAGATGATTGCTGACATCGAACAGCTGGGTCAGCTGGGCATAACCTTTGAGGCTGAGACTTCCATCGATTTGATCTTACCGTCTCTTCCTGACAGCTGGAGTGGGTTCATCATGAACTATAATATGATGAACCAAGAGAAGACTCTTGGAGAGTTGATGAAAATGCTGAAAGAGGCAGAAAAAGAGCTTTTAAATGGTAAGAAGCGCGAGGCGTACTTCGCTTCAACATCTCAGAATGCCAAGGCTTGGCCGAATGCTTCTGGAGGTGTGAAGAAGAAGAAGAAGAGAAATGGAAAGGCCAAATCATCAAAATCTTCTGGGAAGGCAAAAGACAAATCCCAAGATATCTGCCTACAGTGTGGCAAACGGGGTCACTGGAAGCGTGACTGCCGTGAGTATAAGACACACATGAAGGAAGTGAAAGCGGGCAAGGCACCTACTTCAGGTATGTTTGTTATTGAAATAAACATGTCCACTTCTAGTTTTAAAAATTGGATTTTTGATTCTGATTGTGGTACTCATATATGTACTGATGTGCAGGATCTGCAGATTAGCAGGAGACTGGCTTCAGGAGAGATCGACCTCCGAGTTGGAAATGGGACTAGAGTTGCCATTTTGGCTATTGGGACCTACATTTTGGAACTGTCATCGGGGCATGTACTTAATTTATCAGTCTGCTATTTTGTACCTAGTTTGACTAGAAATATTATATCTGTATCTTGTTTAATCCAATGTGGGTATACTTTTGTATTCAGAAACACTGGGTGTTTTGTTTATAAAAATGATTTTGAGATATGTAGTGCTGATGTTAATACCGGTCTTTATATTTTGAATATAAATCAATCTCAAACATATAACATGACAAACAAAAGACTTAAATTAAGTAACAAAGATGAAACTTATATGTGGCATTGTCATCTGGGATTCGTCTGGGACACATTAACAAGACTCGTATATCCACACTTTCGAAGAGCGGGTACTTGGACGGATTTGATCCAAATTCATATGACGTCTACGAATATTGTTTATTAGGCAAAATGCCTAAAACAACTTTTAGCGGTAAAAATGTACGTGCCACTGAACTGTTAGCCCTCGTTCATAGTGACGTATGTGGGCCTATGTCTAGCCAGGCTAGAGGTGGATATGAATACTTCGTAACCTTTACGGATAATGCATCGCGTTATGGTTATGTGTATCTTATGAGACACAAGTCAGAAACTTTTGAGAAATTCAAAGAGTTTCGACACGAAATAGAAAAACAGACCGGTAAAAGTATTAAAACATTACGGTCGGACCGTGGTGGAGAATACTTAAGCAATGAGTTTCTCGATTACTTGAAAGAGTATGGTATTCTTTCACAGTGGACTCCTCCCGGAACACCTCAATTAAACGATGTGTCCGAATGGAGAAACCGAACTTTGTTGGACATGGTAAGGTTAATGATGCGTCGCACAGAGCTACCAATTTCCTTCTAGGGATATGCATTGAACAGTGCAATACTTATTTTGAATAAGGTTCCGTCAAAGTCTGTTCAACAAACTCCATATGAAATATGGACAGGAAAGAAACCGGGTTTCTCATTCCTGAAGATTTGGGGATGCTGGGCATATATTAAACGTTTGGATGGTACCAAACTAGAACCCAAATAGAATAAGTACCTATTTGTAGGTTATCCTAGGGAAACCAAAGGATATTACTTCTACCACCCACAAGAGAACAAGGTATTTGTTGCTCTACATGCGGTTTTCCTCGAAAAGGAATTCCTAAATGCAGTGGTAAGTGGGAGGAAAGTAGAACTCGATGAAAATCAGAGTGATACTGTTCCTGACACCTATTCCTTAACGGAACACGAACAGTTCATCAGAGATGAAACTGTACCATAATCTTCTAATACACAAGAACCGCGTAGATCGGAGAGAGTCAGAAAATAACCTGAGAGGTATGAGTTTCTGATCTCACCTCACGTAGATATTAATCTTATTGAGGATAATGAGCTGGCTATATATGAGGAAGCGATACAAGGTATCGACTCCGCTTTATGGCAAGAAGCCATGAAGTCCGAAATGGATTCCATGTATACCAACCAAGTTTGGACACTGGTTGATGCACCAGAAGGCGTAAAGCCTATTGGTTGTAAATGGGGCTTCAAGAAGAAGACTGACATGGATGGCAACATACAAACGTACAAAGCCGAGCTTGTAGCGAAAGGGTATCGTCAACGACATGGTGTCGACTACGATAAAACTTTTTCACCTGTTGCCATGATTAAATCCATCCAGATAATGCTTGATATTGCTGCATATTTTGATTATGAAATATGGCAGATGGACGTCAAAACCTCTTTCCTTAACGGAAACCTTTTGGAGGATGTTTATATGCAACAGCCTGACGGTTTTATCGTACCAAAACATGCAGACAAGGTTTGCAAGTTAAATCGATCCATTTATGGATTGAAGTAAGAATCACGTTCTTAGATACAACGTTTTGATGAAATCATAAAAAAATATGATTTCGTTCAAAACGAAGATGATCCTTGTGTATATAAGAAGGTTAGTGGGAGCGCATTGACATTCATTGTCCTTTACGTTGATGATGTATTGCTTATTGGCAATGACATTCCCATGCTACAATCAGTGGAAGCTTGGCTTTCATTAAAATTCTCCATGAAAGATCTGGAAGAAGCAGCTTTTATTCTGGGAATAAAGATCTACCGGGATAGATCTAGAAAGATGCTTGGATTTTCCCAGATCTCGTATATTGACAAAGTGTTGAAGAGATTCAACATGGATCAGTCTAATAGGGGACTGTTGCCAGTGACACATGGCGTCTCTCTATCTAAGGACATGTGTCCTAAAACTCAAGATGAGAGAGACAACATGAGTCGGATCCCGTTCACTTCAGCAGTCGGATCGATCATGTATGCCATGGTATGTACGAGACCCGATGTCTCGTATGCTTTGAGCATATGTAGTCGCTATCAGGCCGATCCAGGTGATGGTCACTGGGTTGCGGTTAAGAACATCCTTAAGTATCTTAGACGAACTAAGGATGCTTTCTTAATCTATGGAGATAGAGAACTTGAGGTAACTGGGTTTACGATGCAAGTTTCCAAACCGATAAAGACGACTGTAAGTCGCAATCTGGGTACATATTTTATTTGAACAACGGATCAGTGAGCTAGAAATCTTCCAAGCAAGAGACTGTTGCTGATTCAACAACAGAAGCGGAATATATTGCTGCAGCTGAGGTAGCAAAAGAGGTAGGAATGGATTAGTTAAATATTTGCCACCTTGATTTAATCCAATTAAATCAAGCCAAAACCACCTATTATTACATACTTACAATTACCATAATATCTTCAAATGGTAGAGATAATTATGATTTTACAATTAAGACCTTGTGTAATTATTAAATTAATCCAATTAGTCAAATTAGGTCAAAGTAAATAATCAATGTTATCCAATAACACTTGATTATCTTAGTTGATAATTATAATATTGTAGGCACTGCATTTTTGCATATAAGTCCCGATGATGAGTCTCGTATGGAGACACTATCTCTTTAGATTAAGGAAGCCGCGGGAAACGGACGTCGAATGGAAAAGTCAAGAATTGACATTTTTGTTGGATTTAACTCACTGGATTAGCTTCGGGTCGCTTGTTGGACCTCCGTTTTGAAACACACCCTTAGCCCAAACCCCCGCAAGATATACTCCAAACCAAACAACCAAAACCTAAAAGCACACACAAAAGGAATCAATAAACCCTAAAGCCACTGCCCATTGACACATCAAACAAAGGCACCCCTCACACACCTAACAAATTATCCCAAAACCATATTCACGCACTCATTCTCTCGCCCACACAGCCAACACACCTGTCTATCTTCACGCATAACCCCCTCCGCGAACAGCCTCAGTCCACGTACAACACTGCTCCACGCCATCACTCACTCAAACTGTCTTCCCTCAAAATCAAGCAACCAGCCAGCTCACAGCCTTCATCCTTCACGCCACCTGCCCTCCTCACGATACTACCCCTTTACTCGCACCACCTTCATGCCTAGCCTTCATCAGCCCCACAGACTCCTCAACACGTTCAGCCAAGCCACACACATATTCACCACCACAACGCACCATGTCAACTGCCCTTCACCCACTGAACACACCACGTTAACTGCCCCTCACCCACACTGAACGTGCAAGCCATCAACACTCTTAACCAAGCCTTCAACTCACGCATTGATCAGCCCCCTGCACCGCACATATACTGCCCACTAAACTGTCCAGAAATTCCCCCAGAAATCACCAAAAAACCGCAACTCAAATCCCTTAAAACCGCACCAAAACAGTAGCCTAAATTACCAAAAATAGTGACAATACAACAAAAACAGCAGCAAAACGGAGTGAAAACATCAGCCCAAACAGCGAAATATCGAGGAAAAATGTTGGATTAGTGAACCAAAAAAGTTGCGGAACATCAACCCTTCCGACGGCCGTGTAACGCGCTTTCGAGAGACAACAAAAGAGGTTAGACTTGAGGGCACCTTCTTTATTTATTATCTTTCCTTTTTGTTATTTATTTTAATATATTATCGCATGAGAGTCGTTTGTTGAGGCATGATATGAATTCCGGATGAACGGAATGTGTGTTCTCTTTTGTGGTATATCGGATGGAAACCCGGACGTAAATTCCGTAGCCGAATTCGAATGGACGGTAGTGCGGTTTGCACTCGGGATACAACACCACGTACTACTTAAGAGACACACGTATTTCGTTTCATCCAACCTTGTATTCGAGCATGATTTAGTCTAGTATGTTATTTAGTTATTTATTTTTAAGCATGATTAATTATTTATTTTGCGTTTGGAATTTGCATTATGTTTATGTTGTTATTTGTTTTCCGCATTATATAATTGAAGCATGTTCATGGGATTGCCGTGTGTTATCGTGTGTTTACCGTGGTGATAACTTACTTTTCAAGCATGCAAACTTAGACATAGGATTTATCTTTATAAACATGAACTAGATATAGGTTGTTCTTGAGCATGTTGCGTAGATTCGGTTAAGATATTGCATAAATCACATCATTACAAGTGGCAAAAGTAAGAGACCATTCTGAACCCAACAGGTTTGAGGTCTTCCCTTGCGATGGGTGAGTGCGGCCTTAAATCTTTGTCCCGGTTCACACCGGGTGGCGACTCCATGTTATTTCTCCGGTTTAGTTCCCTCGTGGGCTATTCCGTACTCCCAACTAGGCCGCGAGCCTAGAACAGCGTCGTCGATTTCTGTGTCTTACAAATATCCAATATTGTCTTTTATAAAAAATAATCAGCTACCCAAGTGCTCAACGAGTACACTTCATATTGGGACTCTCTAAGTTTAGACACGTTTGTCATATAAACCTAGCTAATAATACGCAATTCGGCCACCTCCGAATTCACGAAGAACACGAACGACCTTTCTAAACTATACAAGTTGAGGTCATCACATATGTTTAACAATCCCCCTGTCGTAGGCTATCCGAGTTGTGCTTAGGAAACATATAATATACCGTCAAGTTTCCGAGAAGCACATCTCATGTCAATATGTCCGCGATTCTTCATAACTGATGTGATCCACTCCAGGTGATCGACTTTGGCCAAATATTTAAGAATCGTGACTTTACTAACATGGATACCTAAACCCCTTATGGTACACATACGGGCTGACAGATCCTATCTTGCTTCGCACTTGATTACTGAGTGCGTCGGTCCACACCCAACGAACATCTAGAGGACAGACCATGAAAGGTTTATGACATACATGTCATCAAAGTGTGGAAGATCTCACACAAAATCAATGCTATCCTATAGTCAAAGGATTGCATATGCTACTCGACTCGAAGAGATTCCTATTGACGGTGGTGTGTTCTTCCAACTTTTAGGAATCACCTATGAGTCATTCAGTATTCGCTTCAACGAATACCCACATGTCTATACAAGTTTCTAAAACTCATGGTACATCGGGTTAAACCATTGGAACTCTAATTCTAATATACGACATGTGCTAGTCTTCAAGGTTATAGGAATTCGACCGTATTCCAAAACCAATGACTATGAATATTTACTTTAATAATAGTTTACACCCAGTGTCAAAACTATTCTAAGGTCGATGTCATTCTTAGCATGTCAAAACATCAATCTAATACGCATAATGACAATACCATTAATAAGGTATGAAATGAAAAATATAGTTATTTTGTTAATAAATAATAAAATATACAAATCGGATTGGCACTCCAAGTACCAACTCCATCACTATGATCATCATGAGGCTACACTTGTCACATAAATCCTCCCACCCAACCATGCTATATAGCTTGCCTTCCAAACTTAATGTTTGATGATGTCACAACATCTCCTCACTCTATCAGGTGCTCTCCCACTGCTCTAAATGATAAGCATATGATGATCTTTGTCATTCTTGCATCCAATCTTCTACAAATGCTTCCCTAACTCTAAGGACTCCATCTCTTGCCATCGTCTTAGTGTGTTTGCTATTTTTTATATTGTTCCCCATAGACGGTGCCAACTGTTGACGACTGTTTTTCATTCTATGGATGATATGGGAATTCAACCCCTCGAACAAACCTCCCTCAAACGGTGAATTTGTTTAGTTATTTGGGAACCAAAGAAAACTTGACAAGCAAACAGACATCACAAAGAAAACAAGAGATTAACGTGATTCGGCAGAGAGTGGCTCCAACCGACGTCCACAGGAAAAAACATGGAATTTTTTAAATTACTTGCTCGGGTCTGAACTGATCAACTTTCTCTCTCTCTCACTAAGTTTTTCGGGCTCTCTTTACAAGTGGTTAAATGTAAAAATTACTAACAAAAGAGCCAACCCATTAACCAACCAACTTGTCATCGTCGCACACGCCTCTTTTCTCCAACCACTCTACAAACAGTAGCTCTGATCTTCTGATTCAACCACCATCTGCCAGCATAAATCCATCATTTCCACATTTTGCCATCTGCTACACGTTCTACCCACGTGACAGCCTGCAACTCAACCACGCCAACATTGTTCCGTGTGTTAGAGGGAAAGTCTCGACCTACCCCGTCATACCAGCCTTCTGAAGGTTCTAACTTTCATGTAGGACTTACATCATTCATACATAAGCACAATATACTATAACCCTAACCTCAGTTCCCGGGTTGGCACGCCCAGGTTGCTGGTGTCGGAGCAACTCCTCTTTATTTATTTACCAGGTCGGGTCGGTAGTCACAAATCACCTCAGATCGGCCTCCGTAGATGAATGGCGCTGGATCCTCCTCCTTGCTTCTTTACCAGGTCGGTCAGTAGTCACCGACCACCTCGGGTCAGTCTCCACAGATGCTCAAGTGCTGCCGAATCTGATATCTTTTCATTAGGTCGGGTCGGTATCCCCACATATCCAACTGGTTCTCCCCTCAGGTCCTTCTACGCCTCGGGCTCGAGCCCCTCTGCCCAATCTCTTCCTCCTCGAAAGGCTTCAGGGTTCTTCGCGGCTGAAAATCACCATCAACAAAATTCATTTCTTAAGAATACATACAATATAATTTATATATTTTTTATTTTTTACATATAAAAGATATATTTTAGAAACTCGCATACAACTCTTAAAATTATAGGCATTTATGTAAAAATAGAAAAATAAAATTTTTATTGGAGATCAATCGGCCTGGAATTACGATGGTAGCTTGAGATTTTTTTTAGGCTTTTGCACGGTGCTTTTCTAATCAAAGGAGGAATTATTGTGAAAGAGGTGAGCTCGCGGGTCTGTAAAATATTTAATTTTTCGTCTGTTTTTCATTGTACAAACATTACTTTGACGAAAATTTAGTAGAAAAAGAAATTTCTAATTTTTAATGACGAAACATTAATATTTTTCTATAGGTCAAATATTAAATCATGAAATTCGAAGATCGAGTAGTAGCAAGACATGAAAATTTTCAGCGTCAACACCCTATTTATCGTTCAAAAAGTAAATGTAGATAGGTTGAATATTTAGGGTAAAAGAAAACTTAATCATAAAAGCTAACATGAATATGAACTTGCTGCGATGATAAAAGGGAAATGAAATAGTAATAGAAAATAGGGTCTATTAGCTCAGCTGAACTAAAGCTTAGAATGCCTTAGATATTTGTACGTGGTTAGAGATATGTTGGTTGCCATTAAACTATTTCTGATAAAAACAATATGTGGATAGAATACCAATCGGCCTATTAGCTCAGCTGGTTAGAGCGTCGTGCTAATAACGCGAAGGTCGCAGGTTCGAGACCTGCATGGGCCATTTTCAAAATTTTTGCTCGTGCTTTTCACTAATATTCTTTTATCTATGTCTTAATAACAAAACAGTCCTATGGTTTGTCACAATAACAAAACGTCATATACTTTACACTTATTTCACAAAAGGTCCCTCTAGTTTCATAATGCGTTATCATTGTAAACGACAGTTGTTTAGCACTGAAGATTTGGACAAAGGTCACCGGGCCGTCAGGCTTTTGCTTAAAATGCAAATATATTAATAGATCGCAAAGGACCAATGACACAGCTTGCCTGAGACATACGTTATAGCCATCATCATCATCAACTACCTTAACAGTCACCGCCATTTTCCCCATTAATTTTATCATTTTTAATTTTTACCCAATCATTCATCCGACTCCCAGTTCTTCAAATATTGATAAGTTGGTCTTTTGTAAGCTCGATCTCTCTTTCACTCCCAGTAGAAAATGGCCAGCGGAGGAGGCTACGGAGATCCGAATCAGAAAATCGATTACGTGTTCAAAATTGTTTTAATCGGAGACTCGGCCGTCGGAAAGTCACAGATACTGGCGAGGTTTGCTCGAAACGAGTTCAGCTTGGACTCTAAATCTACAGTTGGAGTTGAGTTTCAAACTAAGACTTTAGTTATTCAACATAAGAGTGTTAAGGCTCAGATCTGGGACACTGCTGGACAAGAACGGTACCGTTTTATAACCATATCAACTCACTCTACAACTGTATTATATATATATATATATATATATATATATATAATATAGGTTTTTGATATGTTTGCTCTCGATTGCCATGCATAGGATCTGTATGTAGTCCTTCAAGTCTGATGGATTAGTAGCAGTTGTGAACCATTGGAATGGTTGCGATTTCATCAAAACATTGGTTATTTTTCAATTTGTTTTGATTATGATTTATGCATGTCAGATTTGATCGTTGCATGGTTTAAGTGCATTGGTTTTGGACTTAGATTCCGTGCTAACCTGATCTATATTTTTTTTTCATAAATTATAGTCGGTAGTTATTGGATAATTATTTAAATGTAATTAGATCTTAACTATATATTGCTATTAAAACACACACGATATAAAATAATTATGAAAATCTTATTACAAATCCAAATTCATTGATTTTAGTTGCTTAAAACTTGTATTAGATAAGTGGGTTCATGATCTGGTCATTAGTGTGATTGGACCTACGACTTACCTCCCAACTGAATACTGATCTCATCCTTAAACTGCATGAGCTTTTGCTCAGGGTCCATTGTGTGATTTTCTTGTATTTATAAAAGAAGAGAGGAAATGAAAATTATACAAAGGAAAAAAAACGAAGAAATGGTGGCGGTGGGGGGATTCCATTGAGTTGTTTACAAAATGAAAATTATATAAAGAAAAAAAAAAAATGAAGAAATGGTAGTGGGGTGGGATTTGTTTACCACACTACTTGGCATTTAGGACATTCTTGTGTCTGGGTTCCTTATTGGCTTATTGGAAGATGTATTATTCAACCTTCAATTATTTCTTGAAGAAGTGGTTTTTATTGGGTTGCTACTAAAAAACTTTTGGTTCATTTGTTTTTTCATTGTTGGATTAATAATTTGTTTATATTTGAAACTTCTAGTTAGATAAGCCTTGGTTAACTGAGAGTCATACTGATATATGATCTAAGCCTTGGATTTGGAATTTACTATTTATTCTCTAATGCTCTTTTGTTTGAAATGAGCAGATACAGGGCTGTTACAAGTGCATATTACAGAGGCACTGTTGGGGCAATGCTGGTTTATGACATTACAAGACGCCAGAGCTTTGATCACGTACCCCGTTGGCTGGAAGAGTTGCGTAGCCATGCTGACAAAAATATTGTTATCATTCTCATTGGGAACAAAAGTGATATTAAGGACCAGCGGGCAGTTCCTACAGAGGATGCCAGAGAATTTGCTAAGAAGGAAGAATTATTCTTCTTGGAGACGTCAGCACTGGAAGCAACAAACGTGGAAACTGCCTTCATTGCTGTGTTGACTGAGATTTTCAACATTGTGAACAAGAAGAATCTAACTGCGGGTGAAGGTCAAGACAATGGTAATCCTGCTTCCCTTGATGGCAAGAAGATACTTGTCCCAGGCCCAGCTCAAGAAATCCCAGCTAAGAGCAACATGTGCTGTAGAACTTGACCCGATTTGGTATTAGTTACAGAATGCGTGTGTCAGTTTACGTAGCTAATAATTCTTTTTGGAAGCTGTGAGATTTAATTTGCGTTTATATTTTCTTTTTTCACATTGGTTTAGTTGTTCCGCCAGGGAAAATGATTCGTTACACATTTTGAAGTGCAAAAGTAGAACAGGGTTGATGTCAAAGGTTCCCTTGTATGGACACTGTATCTTGGAAATTTGAATGCCATGATTTTTATCCTGTCTAACGACTGAATATCAATGAATGTTTTAAGAGTAATGATACTCACATACACTTTTACTTAAAGTTAAACTACAGTGAGAGAGCTTGTAAAACTTTAAGTAAAAATATGTGTGAATGTATCATTTTTAATGTTGAGTAATGATATACTCACATACACTTTTACTTAAAGTTTTACTAACTTTGTCACTGTAGCTACAGTGCTACAGTGAGAGAGCTTGTAAAACTTTAAGTAAAAGTGTGTGTGAATGTATCATTTTTAATGTTTTAAAGGCATGGAATTTGTGACTGAATTATATTAATTTTTTTTTTCTTTTACCACGCCACACCTATATTAATTGTAATTAATAGTTAAGATTAATTACATATAAATTTTTATTCAATAACTACTCATTACAATCGACAGAAAGCTAAACACAAAGTCCAATTTAGCACTGACTTCATAGTTGTTGGTATGGTGAAGAAAGTTTATCCTCAAACCCCTTTTGACATATTCACCCCCTCAATTTATTCTCTCTCTAATTTTTTTTTTCCTATAATGACCTCTTCTTTTCTTTTATTTTCTTTCCAATTTTTTTCTTTTATTTTTTTTCCTTAATTTTTATCACCTTTTTATTTTATTTCTTTAATTTACTTTTATTTTATTTTATTTCATTAATTTATTTCCTTATTTTTTTTAATTTAATAATTCTTTTTTTCCTTAATTTTTGTCCCCTTTCATATTTTTCTTTAATTTACTTTTATTTTATTTTAATTTTATTAAATTATTTCATTATTTTTTAAATTAAATTATTATTTTTTTTTTACTTTTTTTTATTGAATTCTTTTATTTTTATATGTATTCTCTTTTATTTTTTTAATAAATCTTATATATTTTTTATACACATTCGTTATTTATTTTGAAATTAGAGAAATTTACTTTGGGGAGAATGTTTGGAGTTATTATACTCACTTGCTATTAAGGTTTCCTCAAATTCTAGACCAAGAACGTCAAAAAATAGTTATTGTTCATGTTGGCAGACACTTTGTTTAAATTTTCTTGCACCTTTATTACCATATATTTTGCTAAAAAATATGTTAAATAAATAAATAATCAAAATAAATAAATAAACAAATAATCAAAATAAATAAATAAATAAATACAAAATAAATAAATTAATAAATTAATTAAATCATATATATACATATATAATTTTGGGGACCAAAGAAGAGGGGTAAAATAATAATTTTACAGGAGACAAGGAAATGAAAAAGCTGACAGAGAAGGGGGAAAAGTAGGCCTCCATGGTGAATGTGAAAAAATAGATAATTTAGTCAATAATTACTCATCACAATCCCTTGGTGTCGAGGGCAATTTAGTCTGTAGCATATGACTACAAAATATACAGCTGCAACTAGGGATGACAATTTTACCCGCAAACTCGTAAACCCACAAAAACCCGCCCGTAATGGGTAGGATTTGGTAAATATATTAGTGGGTGCGGTGCAGGTTTGGTAATTTAAAGCAGAACCTGCTGCGGGTGCGGTGCGGGTTTGGTATTTAAGAAAAAAATGCGGGTATCTGCATACCCGCAATATTATTTTTTATTAATTAATATTTTTAGGACAATATAAAAAAACCTTCATATAAAAACAACTAACAAAACCTAAACCTAAAACACTAATCCACATTTCCACACTCCCACTCAGCCGCAGCCCGCAACCTGCCCAACTGAATATTTTTTGCATGACTATTATTATTTTTTTTATCACACTTGTTAATAAAATTATAATACAAAAATTTGGATTAAGTTCACATGATCAGAAACGGGAGAGGAGTAAAATAAGCTAGTATTTGCTGCAACTTCAGTAGCTTTCCTGTTTCTTCATTACACTTACACCACTTGAGCCTTGTAAGCATCACTTTCATTACACTTAGCATAAAAAATATGACCAAAGGTTGGTGATTACTTTTTAGCTTATTTTTCGATTGAGTTGGCTAACTTAGATCATTATAATTATGAAGGGAAGAACTCGTTTTAATTATGTTTATATGAAAAAATAAACATATGGTATTGAGTCTTTCATACATTATGTTATCTATGTACTGTATATACATACATTGCATGTTGTATATGTCAAATGAAAAACAAATGTGAAAACTACAGCTAGCAATTAAAAATAAATTATTTAATATAAAAAAATTATATTATTAAGAACACAAAGTAATTCAATATTTTAAAAACCCGCAAAAAATCCGTTGGGTACCAATGCAGGTTTGGTAATTTATTTTTATATGCGGTGCGGGTTTGGTAATGAAAATTAAAACCCGCAACGGGTATGGTGCGGGTTTGGTAATTTATCTACATATGCGGGTGCGGGTTTGGTAATGGAAAACCCGCACCATACCCTACCCACTGCCATCCATAGCTGCAACGTTGAGTCAATTCGACTGATAATTTTATTCAGTGTCAAAATAAATCGGTTTTAGCTGCAAACAATTTTACCCATTCTCAAAATTGTATTTGCCTACAAGGCAAAACAAATCTAGTTCTTGTTGTACATATTAAATAGAAATAACCTTGATATGATATACCTATAGAGATTTGACATTTATATTTATATCTCTGGGATAATCCAGATACCTGTGACGGAGGGATTGTACGTATGCAATGACCTCGACCTGTATGATTCATCTAGTTTATCAGTGGTCGTCATAATTTACGGGTGGGTAGATTATGAACACGAAATTAGATTTTGTGACGGATATGCCCGAATCTAGAGAGTCCACTGATGAAATATACTTGTAAAGTACTAGGGCGACTATTATAAATAATGGTGATTATGTTGGTTTTTATTAAGGTCCCAAGATCAAACAAGCAATGAAATATAATGCGTGAATACACCAACGAAGATAGCGGAATACTTACATTGGTCGGTTGAGTCGATTTGAAGACGATTCAAGCCAAGAAACTCACTGCCATGGTGGCGCCACTGCAGCAGTTTGCTCACTGGTTTTGGGCAGTTTCAGGTCTCAAATCGAAGCTCCAAACTCCGTCGGATGAGTCCCGCCTCATGGGTGAACCTCCCTAACACCTTCACAAGTGTCGCAAGTGTGCTAGCACTTATGTTTCCACCATGGAAACACACTCATTTGCTTCCAAAGTCACGCCCAAACTGGTTTGAAACCAGTGAAGAAATGCTTCAAAATGGCGTGAGAGGAGAGAGAAAAATGGTGAGAGAGAGATGGAAATGTGTAAATGAATATTGTGTTTGATTTACCAAAAATAACTTATATATTTTCCAAAAATAAATAAGCTTTTACAATTTATTTTATCTAATAAAATTAATGGTAAATCAATTACTCAACCCCACTTTACTATTCCACCTACACCCATCAACTATTCATAGTCACTTTAATAAAGTGATTTGATGTGTGTCTTTCACTCAATCCATCAATCAATCAATCAATCAATCAATCACTTAAAGTGACTTTTGATTTGACGTTTGATGTGACGATTGATTTGACGCATGATGTGACTTGCGTCGTCGCACTCGAATTCGAAATACGAATGCGCTCGCAATCACACTCGGGCTCGGGTTCGTTAATTCCAAATTAACGATTTTTCCGTCGCGTCGTAATTAAATGATTACGCCTAGCGAATTCACTATTCACGTCGCTAACGAATTAATTCCAAATTAATTCGTTCGCCCGAATTAAAATCTAATTTTAATTCCGCGTCGAAATCTAATTTCGTTTAATATATCGAATATATTAATTTAATCGATTAATTCCGAATTAATCGTTCTCTCTCTTTAGACGATATTTTATCCGAGATAAAATATCTCCGTAATTAATCCCAGATTAATTTTCTCTTTCTTCTATATAATCCCAGATTATTAATGAGTGCGAGTTATGCGTCATCGGTGCATTATCGGGAAGCGACCCATGAGGTCCCCGGATAATTTAGCGGTAAATACGGTCGTCGGTGTGCCCGAATCACGTACGTACCAAGTACTACGTTCTACCGATTTACAAGACAAGGTCGGCTCCTAGCAAAGCACGATGTCTACCAAATTCTCCGGTCATATTCATCTTAGAATATTAAGATCTATATCAAGCGTAGTATACCATTGTATTGTGCATATCGGTCCAGTATCGGATAATCACGTGCTAGGGCTGGGGCTGGATAAGTGTCTACCCCGTCCGAAGCACATATCGGATGTCTGGCAACATAGTCTCTATAATCGGATATACATGACCTGGTCACAACATCCCGATTGGTTGCGCAACACTCAAGAGCACTAGTATCGTATCCTGCGTGACATCATCTCCAATATGACTGAAGTGACACTTCCGTCTTGACATCACACCCAATACTCTACGACTCTCTGATAAACCCAGAAGTGGTGTACACAGAACCGGTCAAAGCCCCCTACCACCAAGACCAAAGTTTATCGATTATCGTAAGTATTAGCGATGCAAGTCTCAGGTTAAGACTATACACACCTACCTTGATTTCGGCCTCCCATAGACACATAGTCATAATACCAATGGGATTCCGAGGGGTCTATCCAGAGCGAAGCTGTTTCCCGTACCATCGGTGAAACACGACCTCCTATCGCACTTGCATAAGTATCCAACACTTATATATATGAGAACTATGCCGTTGTGCCCTCACAACGCACACAAGTGCAATACTAGCCTATTCCGCATTATCGATGTCCAGTCTCGATAATACTACGGCTAGGGATATTTAATGATTAATCCTTCGTGGACTGATACTGTCTCATATCATCTCAATCCAGGAACTAATCATATGGACCTCTCTTCATTTATATATCTATGGTGATCTAATCACAAATGATGAGAGTGCAATTTCCTTATTACATAGTTAATTTGCTACAACAACACAATGATCTGTGCAAATAGTGACGCTATGGGTCATATTATTCAACAATCTCCCACTTGGCACATAGCCAGTCACTCGAGTGTCTAACACCCGAACTATGTACGGTTTGCTCAAATTGCTGAGGAAAGGTTTTCGTCAGTGGATTTGCATAATTATCGTTTGACGCGATTTATACGATCATCACATCGCCACGATGTATGATCCGAACGAATCAGATGATATAGAAGTATATATCTGGATCGTCGATGAGACCTTTAATTCCTTAGCTTGTGCTGACGCCTAGCTCAGCTGCTAAAAGAACTATATCTAATCTAATTAGATTTATTTTCAATCCAAAAGACTTCTATTGCTGCCTCAGCTGCAGCAATAATCCGCATTTGTTGTTTATTCGGCAACAGTTATCTTGCTTGGAAGATTTCCAGCTCACTGTCCCGTTATTCAAACTTTATAGTACCGTAGTATTTAATTGTTTGGAAACTTGCTGCAGTGATCCCAGTCACTTCAAGTTCTCATTCTCCATAGTATAAGAAAGCATCTTTAGTTCTCAGAGATACTAACAGATGTTCTTAACTTCAATCCAGTGACTATCACTTGGATTGACCCGATTGTGACTCCATATGCTCGAAGCGTATGAGACACCAATACAAGTACATTTTAAATGTACAATTTCCCAGAGAGTTAACAACTCCAAATCTATCCCAGTAGATCTTTATTCCTTGAATAAGGTTGTTACCCCCCAGAATTCTACGGAGAATTTCTATTGAAAGAATATCTATGAAAGCCAAGCTTTCACCAATTGTTTTATGGGAATTTCACTGTCAGTGCGTTCTCCCACTAACCTCCTTATATACACAAGAATTATTTCGTTTTGAGTTAAATCATAAACCATTATGATTATTTCAAAACGTCAGTTCCAAGAACCTTATGCTTGCTTCAATCCAAACATGGATTGAATAATCCGCAAACTTGTTTGTCGGTTATACAAAATCGTCAGAATGTTATAAACATTCTCCAAAAGGTTTCCTTTTCAGGAAAGCGATTTTGATTTGTAACTGACATATTTCATAAATGAAATATACAGTTTTCAACAAGCATATTCAAAATGGATTTACCATGGCAACAGGTAAAAGGTTGAACCGATATTAACACAATGTTGATAACGATACCTTTTCGTCAAAAGCCTAGCTTTGTACGTTGGTATGTTGCCATCCATGTATGTCTTCCTTGAAGACGTTTAATGTACCAATAGGCACAATGCCTTGTGGTACAACTAGTATCCAAAATAGTTGTTATACATGGAATCCATTTCGGATTCATGGCACTTTGCCATAATAGGTAGTCGATACATCGTATCACTTCCTCAAAACGTAGTCGGATGGTACACCTCCATAGATTGACATCTTTATGAGGTTAGATCAGAAACCCATACCCTAGGTTGTTTTCTGACTCTATCCGATCTACAAGTTCTTGTGTATTTGAAGATTAATGGTATAGATTCATCATTGATGAACTGTTTGTGTTCCATTACGGACTTCGTGCCTGGAACAGTATTACTCCGATTTTCATCGAGTATCAATATCCTCCCACTGACCACTGCATATCGGTATTCCTCTCAGGAAAAACTGCATGGTGAGCAACAATCACATTGTTCTCATGTGAGATTTACAAGTACTATACTTAAGGTTTCCCTTAGGAAAACCTATATTGGCACTTATCCAATTTGGGTCTTTTAGTTTGGTATCATCCAAACGTCATGCCTGGCATACCCAAATTATCAGGAATGAGAAACCTCGTTTCTTCCCTGTTCATATCCTATATGACATCTGTCAAACAGATTTTCATGGAACCTTACTCTAAATAAGTTTTGCACTGTTAATACATATCCTATTGAAGGAAACAATAGCTCAAAGCGACTCGTGATAAACCTTATCGTGTCCAACAAAATTCGGTTTTAGTTTGGACACACCGTCTAACTGACGTGTCTCGGGAGGAGTCCTCATATGAAAGAATACCGTACTCTTTCATGTAAATATGAAACTTACTGCTTAAGTATTTTCCAATACGGTCTTACCGTGGCAGCATAATACTATAGCCGATCTGTTTGTCTACTTCGCAAAAGAAACACAAAACCATAATATGATGCTACATCTGTTAAGGTCACGAAATATTCATGTTCACATCTAGCCCAGCTAGATATGGGCCCACTTACTTCACCATGAATAGGGCTAACAGATCGGTGGCACTTTTACTATTACAAAGTAAATAGTATTTTAGGTACTTTACCTAACAAACTAGATTCGCAGACCTTATTTGAATAGTCAAATCAGTCCTAGTACCCACTCTTCAAAAGTGTGGATATACGAGTCTTCTTTAATTGTGTCCTAGACAACAATGCCACAAATAAGTCTCTATTGATCAAATCAATTTGATCTATTTATTTGTCATTTTATATGTTTGAGATTTTTCTTTATATTCAAAATATAAATTCTGTTATTTACATCTAATGTATTTTATCTCAGTATCATCTTTATATAATAAAACACTTAGTGTTCTATAATATAAAGGTTTTATCCGCAATGGATTAAACACTGATATAGAGATAATGTCTTTAGTCAAACTAGTTACATTATAACAGTTCCTAATTTAAGTACATACCCAAAGGGTAGTTCCTAAACTTAGGTATCCACGGTCGAAATAGCGACTTTCGTCCAGTTTCCGATTTGCAGAGAAATCTCGGTTTAAAGTCAGTATCCAACTCATAGCGGATTCTGAACATCAATACATATATTTTATGTACCACACTAAGTATTTAAAATCCAATTTCAATACTAGTAGTGAACATAACTTTGACAAATATTTTTAAAGTTAGAGCCTCGCCCTTTCTTTAATTCCTTCGTGTCTTCCATATCCAAATGGTAGTCGCTTCGGGATATGTCAATTATTCTTTTCAATATTTCACAAACCTTTGGCCAAGCCTGGGTTTCGGAATATCGAAACGATATGCACCTTGTGCTACATGCCCAATTGCAAACTTTGACTTTTCTCCACTAGAATAGTCAATTAATTCTCCAAGAATTATTAATTGCAATTTTAATACTTTTAAATCTAAAGATAGATTTATTATAAGTATATTAATTAAGCACTAACGTCATCATCACATAAATCTTCCAAAAATTTTATGCTCTACTATTTGCTTAATTTTGGGCTTAGTCATAATAAGTTATTTTATCAAATAAATTAACCTATTATTAATTCCCAATTGAAAATTAAATCATTTAAAACATTTAACCCAAGGATTATATATTTTAAATATTCAACCTTTCAATTCTTTCATGATTTCAATAGTCCAACTATTTAATCAATTTTAATAAGGTACTATTTATTATAATGATTACAATAATCCAATTATTTAATCAACTATAATTTTAATATTGATTACTATAATCCAATTATAAAATCAACTATCATTTTAATTCAATTATATTGATTACTATAATCCAATTATAAAATCAACTATAATTGAATGAGTTTGTATATAGTCCAACTATATATATAATTAAAACAACATAAAATATTAGTCCAACTAATACTTTTGATTAATGTGACGAGTAAAATATAAATGAGCGTGTTTAGCGAGCAATTGAACGAATGTTGCAAATTCAATACTTGCCTCCCACTATTTTTCGTCGAGCCTCTAACCCTCTGTGGAGTACTCGGGAAACCGTGTTTCCTAGTGGGCTAGGATCCTATTAAATAACATACAACCTTGACTTTGGCCAACAAGCTGTATGCTATTTAACTAGGTAGATCTCACAGATCAATTGGATCCAATCCAATTCCTAGATCCGGTTAGGTGGACATCCAAGTCCTAAACATATTACTTATGCCAATGTATCTAATACATTTTCCTAACCTTATCCTCTGAATCATCTAGGCCTTGGCTTTGGCACAACAAACCTAATGATTCCAGTTAAGCGGGACCCATTGACAAGGAAAGTTTCGTAATCAATGTCGTTGGACAAGAAGTGATTTTGACTTTGGCCAACAAATCACAACTTGGACAAGACACCGATGTGGAACAAAACCCTTATGATTCAAATACATCCATAATTGACAAGGTCTTGACTTTGGCCAACAAACCAATGCCAATCGGATCTTGAACAAGAATCATTCAATGGAAGGATAATCGCTTAATATAGAACGAGGGTTTTTTTTTCGCGTAATTGGCAACCAATTTATTATCTTTGTTAGGTCTCATCATCATACACCCTTAAACATGCATTCTAAACACATAATAAAGCGAGTATGAAATAAAAATAATGATATGCGGATGGATACTTTACACATTGATCCTAGATCAAATCTCTCCATTTCTCACTCAAGCTAGCACTAGTATTACTTCTACCCATTACACTACACTTCTAAAGAAACCTCATATACATAGAGGGGAATATGTGAGAAGAGAATACAAGAGAACGAAGGTGAAAGGCTGGACACGCAGGTCCAATTTAATAAATCGAATTTATTACAACAATTTCTAAAATTGCCCACCCAACTAATATCCATCCGATATACATTATTCATTCAACACAACCACGTATTCACACACATAAGCATGCTATCAATCAATCTAATCAAATTAATTAGTCTGATAATTAAGTGATCATCCAATGTTCAAACAACGATTTGATTTTTCTTCGAGTCAAACTCGTTTTTGCGAATAAGTACTCAAAGTACGAATTCATGAATTAAATTAAACTACATCATTAAATCAAATTTAACATGTATTTAATACTAATTCACTATTCAATTCAAAATTAAACATTACACTTTATTTAATAAACCTTTTACGATTTAAATTCCAAATTTAATCGTAACGCGTCTCAAAGACCGATTAACGTCCAACGTCAATTCAATTAAAGTCCAATGGGCTTTTAATTGATTTCTTATGGCGTGGACTTTTGGTCAACTCGGGTCAAACCGATAACCAAAGTCCAATCCGGGATTTACCCCATAAGCCCATAAATCAATCTTGGCCCATTAGGCCCAATTGAACTTTAAAGGTTCATTAGTCGCATTTGGGCTTTATGGTTAAGGTTTTGGGCCCAATTGGATCCAATCCATTTGGCCTAAATCCAACTTGATAAAATCAAGCCCAATAGGCCCAAATACAACATTAGAAGCACAATTTCAAAAATAGGCCCAAATAATTAAATTCAAAAATCCAATTTTCAAATTTAATTACCTAAAGTGCATTACATGATTAATCAACTAAATCAACATTTCCAAAACACTAAATTAATCCAATTAATCATTCTTAATTCATTATCACATGTCAAACACACAATATGAAAAATCAAACCCATTTACATGCTTTTAAGTCTCGGCCAAAAGAGGGATTTTGTGTCCGATTTGGTTTCGATCCAATCGAACTTACAATCGACATCAAATCACCATCCAATTTGATTTCATACACATCCAATGTCACAAAACCAAAAACACCAAGACATTAGGGCAAAGGCACATTCGGCCAACACAAGTATTTTGGGGTTTTTGTCCAATTCGAAATCTAATCCAATTCGATTCAAATTAACGTCAACCTAATCGATTCTAACTCATCAAATGAATTAAAAATCAAAAATCCAAGATCCCAAAAATACATATATATTCGGCCATGATGTCCATTTTGGGGAAAATAATTCCAAATCATTTTTCGTCAAATTAGTCCAACCAAAATGAAATTAACATGTTATAAGCATACTCAAACAATCAATTTATTCAAATCATGCTCAAATCACATTTACCCAATTTTAAGCCCTACAAATTTCATGCTTGAACCTAAGCTCTTGATGCCATTGTTGGTTTTTATTAAGGTCCCAAGATCAAACAAGCAATGAAATATAATGCGTGAATACACCAACAAAGATAGCGGAATACTTACATTGGTCGGTTGAGTCGATTTGAAGACGATTCAAGCCAAGAAACTCACTGCCATGGTGGCGCCACTGCAGCAGTTTGCTCACTGGTTTTGGGCAGTTTCGGGTCTCAAATCGAAGCTCAACAAACTCCGTCGGATGAGTCCCGCCTCATGGGTGAACCTCCCTAACACATTCACAAGTGTCGCAAGTGTGCTAGCACTTATGTTTCCACCATGGAAACACACTCATTTGCTTCCCAAAGTCACGCCCAAACTGGTTTGAAACCAGTGAAGAAATGCTTCAAAATGGCGTGAGAGGAGAGGAGAAAAATGGTGAGAGAGAGATGGAAATGTGTAAATGAATATTGTGTTTGATTTACCAAAAATAACTTATATATTTTCCAAAAATAAATAAGCTTTTACAATTTATTTTATCTAATAAAATTAATGGTAAATCAATTACTCAACCCCACTTTACTATTCCACCTACACCCATCAACTATTCATAGTCACTTTAATAAAGTGATTTGATGTGTGTCTTTCACTCAATCCATCAATCAAATCAATCAATCAATCAATCACTTAAAGTGACTTTTGATTTGACGTTTGATGTGACGATTGATTTGACGCATGATGTGACTTGCGTCGTCGCACTCGAATTCGAAATATGAATGCGCTCGCAATCACACTCGGGCTCGGGTTCGTTAATTCCAAATTAACGATTTTTCCGTCGCGTCGTAATTAAATGATTACGCCTAGCGAATTCACTATTCACGTCGCTAACGAATTAATTCCAAATTAATTCGTTCGCCCGAATTAAAATCTAATTTTAATTCCGCGTCGAAATCTAATTTCGTTTAATATATCGAATATATTAATTTAATCGATTAATTCCGAATTAATCGTTCTCTCTCTTTAGACGATATTTTATCCGAGATAAAATATCTCTGTAATTAATCCCAGATTAATTTTCTCTTTCTTCTATATAATCCCAGATTATTAATGAGTGCGAGTTATGCGTCATCGGTGCATTATTGGGAAGCGACCCATGAGATCCCCGAATAATTTAGCGGTAAATACGGTCGTCGGTGTGCCCGAATCACGTACGTACCAAGTACTACGTTCTACCGATTTACGAGACAAGGTCGGCTCCTAGCAAAGCACGATGTCTACCAAATTCTCCGGTCATATTCATCTTAGAATATTAAGATCTATATCAAGCGTAGTATACCATTGTATTGTGCATATCGGTCCAGTATCGGATAATCACGTGCTAGGGCTGGGGCTGGATAAATGTCTACCCCGTCCGAAGCATATATCGGATGTCTGGCAACATAGTCTCTATAATCGGATATACATGACCTGGTCACAACATCCCGATTGGTTGCGCAACACTCAAGAGCACTAGTACCGTATCCTGCGTGACATCATCTCCAATATGACGAAGTGACACTTCCGTCTTGACATCACACCCAATACTCTACGACTCTCTGATAAACCCAGAAGTGGTGTACACAGAACCGGTCAAAGCCCCCTACCACCAAGAC
The DNA here is from genome assembly GCA_019454045.1 of Zanthoxylum bungeanum. Classification (NCBI taxonomy): domain Eukaryota; kingdom Viridiplantae; phylum Streptophyta; class Magnoliopsida; order Sapindales; family Rutaceae; genus Zanthoxylum; species Zanthoxylum bungeanum. The sequence continues at coordinate 41,114 of SKCR01037795.1, read as the reverse complement.
CAAAGTTTATCGATTATCGTAAGTATTAGCGATGCAAGTCTCAGGTTAAGACTATACACACCTACCTTGATTTCGGCCTCCCATAGACACATAGTCATAATACCAATGGGATTCCGAGGGGTCTATCCAGAGCGAAGCTGTTTCCCGTACCATCGGTGAAACACGACCTCCTATCGCACTTGCATAAGTATCCAACACTTATATATATGAGAACTATGCCGTTGTGCCCTCACAACGCACACAAGTGCAATACTAGCCTATTCCGCATTATCGATGTCCAGTCTCGATAATACTACGGCTAGGGATATTTAATGATTAATCCTTCGTGGACTGATACTGTCTCATATCATCTCAATCCAGGAACTAATCATAGGGACCTCTCTTCATTTATATATCTATGGTGATCTAATCACAAATGATGAGAGTGCAATTTCCTTATTACATAGTTAATTTGCTACAACAACACAATGATCTGTGCAAATAGTGACGCTATGGGTCATATTATCCAACAGATTATTTATAAATCGTTTAACTGTTAAACGAAAGATACATGCATTAGGGGCCGAACAGTCATTTTCTAATTAGTGTGTATTTGTGTTTAATATTTGATATTATTAAATACAAATTAATTAATTTTCAAATTATGATATTTGACATATATCATTAATATATGTATTTGAGATATTTAAAGTAATTATAATACATATATTTGAGATATTTGTATTTAATTAATTAATTAATTATTTAATTATTAAATAATTAAAGTAATTAAAATATAAATATCTTACTAAATGATAATGATGAGAAATGATTAACAAGTGTATATTGTTGACTTATGCATTAAAGGAAATGGTTATCAAAATGGTTTTGATGACTTAGATATTTGTTTTAATTAGTTAAAAATTGAAAATATCTATTTCATTTACACTTCAATTTTCGGCCACTACCATAAGTATTTAAAGTGTTAAATTTTTTCATTTGCCAACTCTTGTCTAAGCTTTCAAAAGAAAAACAAAAAAACACTTTGAGAAGAAAAAGTGAAGTAACAAGATTCAAATCAAGAAAAAGGCACGGATTTAGTAAGTATTTCCAACCTTTCATTAGAGGGAAATTTGTTCCTTTCATCCATGGCTACAACATGTGTAGTTCTTAGGTTTTTCTACTCATTCTTGTTTATGTTTTTGGTGGTTGGAAGTTTTGATCATGGGTGTTTGCATGTATGAAACTTAAAGAAAGCTTATAAGTTGTTATTAAGCATTCTTTTGATCATTTGATGATCTAGTTGCCATTCTAGAGTTGTTGGGCCATTCATTGATGACCTATAATTGTTCTAGAATTATTTCAAAGTGGTGAGACTTGTTTGGTAGAAACTTGATTGAAACATTAGATTTGTTTAATTTGGTGTAATTTGATCATATTGATGTTTTTACAAAATTAGGGTTTATACCCTTTCCAAATTTGGGGCTTTTCATATATGTGTTGTGTAATGATGTATATATGATTTATATCAAGTTTGGAGATAATTGGATTTCATCTTTACTTGTTTTGAGCAAGATTGGACTAAAATGCACAAGTTGGAAAATTGGAGGGGCTCACGGAAATTTGAAAGAAATTGTGGGTTTGAGTTGCAATTTATAATTTGATATGTATGACATGTTAAAATCACTTTGGTAATGATTTGGAATCATTCAAAATTGTTTTTGACAATTTAAGGAGCAAAATGATTAAAATGCAAAGTTTTGGGGCAATTCTGTAATTAATGAAAAATCTGGAAAAAGTTTTCAGAATTCTATTTTCATGTATATTTGATGTATAAATCATTTTGGTTGTGATTAGAAATCACCTAAGTTTATTTTGAACAACTTAGGACTAAAATGATTAAAATGGAAAGTTTTTGGCCTTTATGGTAATTAATAAGAAATATGATTTCTTGTGTAACAATTTGAAATTTTAAGTATTGAGTATTTAAAATAAATAAGTTTATTTTAATTGTTCAAGAAAAATTTTTGAAATCGGAAAATTTTGATTTTCCGCATTCCGCTGCGTTACCCGTACTACCCCTCATAACCCCAACAAAATGGTATCAGAGCGAGTCTGATTCTAGGCCCTTGATATGATTATCCCTTTAAATCTAATGTTTGATCTTGTCTTTGCTTGATACATGCATGTTTTAATTTAATTTGATTAAATTTAGGGTGTATGACACTTTGCGGAAAATCCGTAATTAATAAGATTTTAAAGTAACTAGTATAGAGATACTTGTTTCTTGGTTCGCCTTGTCAATACGGTTAATGGATATCTGTTCTACGACTACATCCAAGAACGTGCCAAAACAGTAAGGGTGTAGCCGATAGAAATTTATTTATACCGGATGTATACTTGATAATAGATAAATTCAAGCGAAAGCGGAATCCTTAACGTGCCAAAGCTGTCAGGGTTACGCAAGTAGCTTGAGTTTATCATTGACAAGTTTAACCTTGGTACACCTCCTTGTGAATGTGCCAAAGTTGTCACAATGAGAAACGGTTAGAACCAAAACCGGAGTCACAGTGAGTGTGATTGACAATGAGTTGTCTACCTGTGAATATACGTAGGCGAGAACGTGCCAAAGCTGTGAGTCAAAATATATTCATGGGGTCCACTTCCCATTATGGAATTCGATTTTATTATTGAATTCTCATTTTTCGTTGGGGATTACGATATTACGTAAAATAGTGGGAGGCACTGCTAAGTTTAAAATATTCCATAACTTTAGCAGTGTGTAATATTATGAAAAATTATAGCTTGTTTGTTTTCCTTATTCTATAGTAGATAGAATTAAACTTTTAATTCACTGCTTACATATTTTTATATGTTGTTTCTGACTTGACTTATGGTTGCACTTTTCTGGAATATGTTCTAGATACTATTAGACTAGGATATTGTTAGATTAGTCTAAACCATCGGGAACTGTTGTTCCGATTTTCTTGAAAAACCAAGATGGTTCGTGACTTAGTTACTAAGTCATGATAGATAATCTAGATAGATATCCCTTTTAGGATATTATTCAGTAGAGAGATTAGTTTCTTGTACAGTAAGAATTGACACGAATCAGTTCATGTCTCGAGATTCTTGACTGGCATTGAGAAAACCCCATTAGGTATTTGTTTATCTGATAATGACATTTCTTAGCTTTAGTTACCTTTAGAGGTAATGCTAATCAATTATTTACAATTGTTGTGAATAATTGAAAGCAAATTATAAAGCTATAGAAAGGAGATGCGTATAGTTGTGTATAGAAAATATCGATTCTCACAATACGACAGCTATAGGTATTTGATACCAGATCTCCCGTCTAGTTATTTAAAATATTGTTTAATGATTGTTTTGATATTTGATATCAGAACTTGCGACTATTGGATAGTTACTTGTTCTTTATAAATTGTTGTTATATATATTTTAATACAACTAGTAGTCTCATTAATGTAGAGATAAACATTAAGAAAATGTTCGGTAAAATAAATAATTTAGAATAGTGCTTTATGAGATTTCATCACTTAAGCATTAGATGCTTATTCCGTATGGTAAATGATGGTCTGATATGAGATCACACCACATATCCTATCCATTTAATGAATATTGTATTTGGGAATGTGATTAAATCTCATTTAACCAATGATTGTCATTGGAGTATAAGATTTATTTAACTGATACATTAGATGTATGTAGTTTAATAAATTATAATTGCTTAAGGTAGTTTTCTTTACTTCGTAACTTAGTTGATGAATTGTCATAACTTAGTTACGTGTTTCTGAAAGAACACATATTGAACATCTTGAAAGATTCAAGAACTTTCAATCTGTTCTGATGAAACGCAAATGGAACATCTTTGACTAGTTCAAAGATATTCGATCTGAAATTTTGAAAAACTTTGTCTTTAAAATTCATAACATATCTTTGAATTGTTTAAAGATCTTTGATATGATCAAATGTATGAATTTATGGCAATTAGTTCTAAGATTATTCAGTGAATATGATTCTTACTCAATATAATTCTTCCACGATTCCATCTTGATGGAATTGGTCAGTGGGAGTAATCGAATCTTATATGATTTGATTCGTTTGATATTGAGTGTTGCCAAATTAGTTTCAATACTCTTGGGGATATGCTCCAGTAACACTAATTCATCTTTTTAATTAAAGTTCCATTTGTTTCTATAGTTACGTACATGATATTTATAGGTAGAAAATTCGAATCTTGAAAGGTTTGAGATTTGAATCTTTCTTTTATATAATGGTTATATAATTGAAAGGTCTTGCACCTTGGAGGTACAAGTAAAAGTTTATCATTTATTCTATTTTATAGAATATTGTATTCTATTTGATAGAATATCTTTCCTACAATCATAAGTAATAAAATTGTTTTATTACTTGGTGTGTAACATCAGATGTTAACCATTGTAGAAAAGACTTGACTTATTGAAGTCAAATGTGAGAATGATAAACTATAATTGGAACTACATAATTAATAAGATGAAACGACCATTAGACATCTTCCGTATAAGTCCAACAGGATGTTAGAATCATTTACGAGTATTTGATACTTAATTGTTCTATTATTTTCTTATCGAAGAAAATTATCCTATAACTTATAGTGGGAGTGATATTTGATATCGATTTCAAAAATTACCATTGAACCATAGATCTAAGATTGTTCATAGCTTACTACGATCAATTTTTGAACCTGATTAAGATTTCGTTATGAATAGTTTATAAATTATGCTAATGGTTTGCGCATCAAAAGCAATGTGAGCTAATTAAAGATTTGACCTTTACAGTATGACAGTGAGAAAGGTTATATTCAGCAATCTATTGTAGATTATGAGAAAACTTGTCTCTAGTCGGACTGATTGAACAATTTAAGATCTGTTGGTTAATGTTGATATTAAATTGTGTATTTTAGCTAAAGAATACAAAGTGCGTTTTTGAATGGCTTCTTCAGATAAGAGATCAGTTGTGATTTCTTTGTTTGAAGAGTACATTCTGGAATGGCTCTAGAGTTTATGTTCTGCTGAGATTGCAGTTTGGTATACTAGCTTATAGAGCCTATTGTAGACTCGGGTGAGCCTTCCGGAAATCCGTGTTCTCTAATTTTGATATCAGTCAGATTGTCTGATTTTATCAAAGTATGAAGAGTACATTTGTGATAAAGGGTTAGTGGGAGCATTCAAATTTCTTTCTAGTGTTATATATCATAATGATATTATCATTATTATGGTAATAATGAGATGTTTGTGAGGTAAAATGTTTACCTAAGTCTTCTTTACTTCGTGAAAGCAGTGAGAGTAGTCTCTGTTATATTTGATATAAAGTTTTATATAAGATATAAAACTAAGAGACTTGTGAAATACTCCTATTAGTCGTGCATTAGATATGATCTAATAAAATATACAACAAGGCTATTTGTATGACAGTTAGTATAACTGTTTGACAGTTAATGTGTGTCTTATATATAGTATTCTTTCGTAAATGATGATTTCTTTTTCGAAAGAAATATTGATTAGAATGTCTAATCAATCTTATGTATCATGTGATGATGACATAATGAATACTTTATTATGTGCGATTAAAGATATCGATTTAATCGTAATTGTTACGAGTTATTTTGATATCCTATAGACCATAGGATAGATCTTGAAACATGTTCTTTGTGATCTTTGAGATATTAAGAACGAGTTTCTAATTCATGGAGCATACAGTCTGCAACCATTAGGGTCATATTAGTTTTGAAAATAATTATGACGTTAGACAGTCTACATCATAAAGAGTCAGAAAAGATCCAGTAAGAGTGTCATAGAGGATTCTACTTTATAGTGGAATTAGATGCAACTTATGAAGTATTGACTTATGAAGTTGCATAGTGACCTTATAAATTAGAAGTTTTCACATTGGTATTGTGCTTGCGGTTGTCTACATAGTATTTAGGATCTGATCCACAAATACTTGGACAACTCAGTAGCTGTAGCACAATATTGATGTCGTATTTGAGTCATATTAATGTATAACTTAGGTTATACAAAATATGAATGATGCTGGCTAAGAGAAATAATTGGGTTTGTTGGACAAACTCAATATGTCATAGTGGACCTACTTCTTATTGCCTATCTCTTGAATGCTAGGTGAGCACTTGAGGGCTATGTGCATACGATACATATTGAGATGTGTATATGATATTTTGGATTGGCACTAGAGCAAGTGGGAGAAATTGTTGGGGTTGGTGCTCAGAGTCCCAATCCGGACCGTATTTATGTATGATTCATGAATACGAACAATCCATTTTTTTCCATAATATTACTTTCTAAGTGATTGTACCTCTTGTTTTTATATACGTATTCGATCTAATTACTATTAGATTGAAACTAAATCTGATTTAGTGATATGTATATATTAGAAAAAGACCCGATAATATATAATGTAGTGCGCGGTTACAAAGTAGTTTGTAATTGTCATTGGGAAGTGTCACTGCTAGAAATATATTATCAAATAAAGTTCATTGTCAAGATTTACTAACACAGATCGGTTAGTTAAATCCGTTGAGACCAGTACATCATGTACTGTACATGTCGTATATCGAGACTTGGTCCGATGGTTTATCCCAATGAACCATGAGTATTGGGAGACTCGTATAGAAGTGTAGGTGTTTATAGTGGATAAACACTGAACGACTCACCGAAGATTATTAATGGATGGTACACCAATGTCAATAAGAATCTTCTCGGGTTGAGTAGCATAATGGTCCTTCGACTTGAGATACCACTGTGAATGTATGAGACATCCTCCACACTTAGATGGCAGTCACATCACCGATATATTTAGATCATACCTCCGCTTGTTTGTTGGGTGTGGACCGATCCTCAGGATATCTTGTGTGTGTCAAGATAGGATCCGTCAATTCTGTGTACAGAGCATAGGTAGTCCAAATGTGATTAGCAATCTGTTAAATCAATGGCCATAATATACTTCGGAAGTGAGTTCCGAATGTTATTTAGAGATTACTAATAGATACGTCGATGAGATTATACCTATAGAGATTTGACGTTTATATCTATATCTCTGGGATAATCCGGATACCTATGACGGATGGATTGTACATATGTAATGACATCGACCTGTATGATTCAGCTAGTTTATCCGTGATCGTCATAATTTACGGGTGGGTAGTTTATGGACACAAAATTAGATTTCGTGACGGATATGCCTGAATCTAGAGAGTCTCACTGATGAAATATACTCGTAGAGTACTAGAGCTGCTATTATAAAAAATGGTGATTATTTATAAATCGTTTAACTGTTAAACGAAAGATACATGCATCAGGGGCCGAACCGTCATTTCCTAATTAGTGTGTATTTATGTTTAATATTTGATATTATTAAATACACATTAATTAATTATCAAATTATGATATTTGGCATATATCATTAATATATTTATTTGAGATCTTTAAAGTAAATATAATACATATATTTGAGATATTTGTATTTAATTAATTAATTATTTAATTGTTAAATAATTAAAGTAATTAAAATATAAATATCTTACCAAATGATAATAATGGGAAATGATTAACAAGTGTATATTGTTGACTTATGCATTAAAAGAAATGGTTATCAAAATGGTTTTGATGACTTAGATATTTGTTTTAATTAGTTAAAATTTAAAATATCTATTTCATTTACACTTGCATTTTTCGGCCACTACCCTAAGTATTTAAAGTGTTAAATTTTTTTCATTGCCAACTCTTGTCTAAGCTTTCAAAGAAAAACAAAAACACTTTGAGAAGAAAAAGTGAAGGAACAAGATTCAAATCAAGAAAAGACATGGATTTAGTAAGTATTTCCAACCTTTCATTAGAGGGTAATTGATTATGCCCAAATATGACTCGCGGTTATCGCAGTACAGTTGGGGTGTCGATTCCACAGAGAGATGGTTACAAAGAAACTGATTCACTAAATCAAGAACGTTAACGGTAAGTTAATAAATAAAACGATAAAATTGGTAATTAAATTTAAGATAAATAAAATAATGAACAAATATTAAAAGATAATGGCAGAGAGATATGACAAAGCTTCGGGAATCCCTCTTGCATCGAACTCTTATATTTAGTTATTGATTCCTATTATTACACAATTGAAGGTTTCACATCCCAAACCAACAACCGGAAAATATTCAATTCTACGCATGATAAATTCTAAGGTAATTAATGATTATTTTCTATATGTTAACAGCATACAAAAGCCATCGTTACGAGCTATCTAACGTCGACAATATACCCTCAGGCAATACTGCAGCAGAAGACCAACACGCAAAACAACTTTACCAGTCACAATTAAATTCGCAAACCACACATAGAAGAAGCATGACTGGATCTATATGGGATTTGACAAAATATAATTTCTGGATTAATAAATCAAAAGATGATAGAAAATAATAAACATTGATTTTATTAAACAATTAAAAGGTTCGTAGGAATCAAAAACATAAATAATAAAATCCAACACAAGAGTTCATCCCTAGCTTTGCCTAGGGGATTAGTTCCCCATGCTGGATGAAGAAATAACAGAGATAGGATGAGGAATCATCGAATGAATCATTGTTTCTGATCCGGGAATTTGCACAGCTCTGATTTCTTGTTGTTTATGCGCATAGAGCGCTGCTTCACGCCACCAGCCTCCCTTAGTCTCACGCCTTTTGCATTGCTTTTATATAAAACAATTCTAACCTAAAATCCACCAGCTGGGCCCACGTTATTTTCCCTTAGTTTTAGTCAACAATTGTGGCCATTGATCATGATTTTCCTTTTTTATACTTCCTTTATTTTGTCAATATCGCGGGCCCACTTGATTTCCTTCTCTTTTGATTTGGTCAATTATTTCAGCTCACTTTATCTTCCTTCACGCCACTCTTCATTTCTTCAATGGCGCCGTGGCGCCTCACTCCCTGGATTCTGTATGGGATTGTGGCGCCGCGGCGCCAGTTCAATCTTTGCTCTTCGCATTCTCGGCTACCGTGTGCGTTCTATGTTTCCCTAAACACTTGTAATTGTTTCAGGATCCATATGTTAATATTCCTACAAATAAAAATCACTAAATTAGTGTAAATAATAAATATTTCTAATTAATATAACAATCAAAATTATGTGATAAAATAGAATATATAACTAAATACTTAACAATAAACCTAGATAAGTGATGTTTCAAACTACATTTTCATGCACTTATCACAACCCCCAACCAGCTTATTGCTAGTCCCTAGCAATTCAAGTGCAAAGTAAAATGAAAATTAAATAATAAACTATCTAAGCCACTTTCGTAGGGATCACGATTGCATTTAGCGTATGCAACAAGCCTTTAAACCCCTAGGTGTCCCTAGTGGACGAGTTATAGTCTCGTGAGGGCTTACAGCGACGACACCCACAAACGTCATTCAAACATTCAATCATGCAAAAATAAAAATTAAATAGTCCCAATAGTTTCACATCATTTTGTCCTCAAGAATGCATAGTAATGAAATCAGAGAACCTTCAAAGTACTCAACGCAACTCAAATCTAAGTCTTTGAATAAATCATCTAAGTCAGACTCAAAGTGTATGTGTGCTAAGGTTCGTTCACAGCTTAGTTCCTAGGTAAGCCAACTCTATGATTTCGTCTAAAAATTGGGGTTGATGGGTCTAACCAACTTAGATATCTCAATTAAGCTCTGTAGTTGCTTTTATGTGTGCTCAATATGGTATGATTTTTTTTTCTTTTCTGTCTCTTGTTGCGTTTTCTTTTGGATTTTTCTTTTCTTTCTCTTTTGGCATTTTTTTTTTCAACACACTTACCCTTTAAGGTAGCATTTCTCCTCATGGTGGTCCTAATACTCGCCCATGGGTAGCTTCACGCTTATCGGTTATAGGTGGTTTACTTTCTTTCTTCAGAGACTTTTTCTTTTAACTTTCAACCCTACCATACGTCATAACACAAGCAAATCAGGATAGACATCTAAGCAAACGGTCATTCATCGACATACAATTTCTTCAACTAGTCATCTTGCTAACTACTCAGGCTTCCACTGCTAAAAACCATAATTAAGTGCTTACGAGTCTAACATAGATAAACTACTCAAATTATCAGATAAAAGTACATTAAAGGACTTATCGTTTCTAAGATTTCATCCTAACACAAACATATCATCATAGGAACTATGTTTAACTATCAAGGACTAAAAAAAACAAAACAATCAAAAAGAATGAAAAATAAATGAAATTAAGACAAGTTATGCGCATGCATACACCCCCACACTTAAAACTTGCATTGTCCTCAATGTAAGATAAATGTAAAGAAAAAGGATTAAGGAACAACACTACCAGGCGCGGAGTTGATCAGGTTCCTGCTGGTGAGACTTAGCTGTGTGGTTGTGTAGGTTATGCTAAAACCTGCAAAAACACTTACGCAAACAATAAAAATAAAACATGCAATTAGCACACAATAAATAAAACTAAAGTAAATAAAATAAATAAAATAAAATAAAATGCAGATGCAAGGGTTGCCTCCCCGCTAGCGCTAAGTTTAACGTCTTCAGCCAGACGCAAGCACTCAAGTTGTCATGGTGGTTTCCATCTAGCGTACTGATGAAGACACACGAGGGAATGTTTGTCTAACTGAGGCAGTGTATTCATGGGTCCTCTTAGGTCTGGAGATTGTTGAAATCTTGGACTCTTCGTATAGAAAATTTTTCTCAATGTCCTTTTTAATCTCACAGGCATCATCTTTAATTGAGCATTAACTCTCATTTTTCTCATTTTTCGGTTCTTTGGGATCAGTTTTAGCTCAAGAGGATTTAATTCAGGATGTGGAGAAGTTGTTTCTGGAAGGACTGTTTCTAGCATGTATGACAAATGACACTCACCCTCACCCTGTGGTTGTTTCTCGAGATGTAAACTGTTAAGTTCTTGAGGAGAGGGTACTCTAACTTGGAAAGGTGGCACTTGTTCTTCCTGAGATATGTTAACACTATTATCCTTATGGTCACCTATAGTGTTGGAAGTATTCTGTATCCCTACCTCTTTACTGCTCCTAGTGATTATGGCATTAACATCTCCTATATTGGATACTTCATGATTAACATGTGCCATGTGCTGACCTAGTGGATTAGGTTGAGTTTCGGATGATAATTTTCCTTGTTCTTGCACACTCAGGACATTAGTCAATTTAGAGATTTGACTCTTAATTTCCTTTTGGTCTTCAGTTACCTGAACTATCAACGATTCAATCCTTTGATTTGTTTATTTGGGCTTCCACAATGGCCTTTTGGGCCTCCATAAATGCTTGCACATTATCCTCTAGGGAATTCCTAAGAACTTCATGTATGTGATACTGGGGGGAACTATAATCTCTAGGTGGTGGTGCTTGAATAGGTTGATGAGACTCATGTCTCCAACTAAGATTGAGATGGTTCCGCCAACTAGGATTATAGGTATCTGGATATGGTGTATAAGGGTTATGGTACATCCCTAAAGTACTGTAGTTTTCCTCATTTGTACCTCTCATCTCACCGTACACGGGACACTCTTGGGATTCTAGCTGGGCTACTGAATGCATTGTCTTGCTGTTTTTGGCTATTAAGGCTCCTATCTGTCTAGTTAACAGCTCAACTTGTGTCTTAAGGTCATCCTCTTCCCTAAAGTGTTGTAGGCTTCTGCTAGAAGAAGTGGGTGTCCTATCAGTGTTATCTAAGGCATTGGGTCCAGTCCAAGTATGAGATTTCTTAGCTAGGTCATCTAAATACTCGAATGCCTCATCGGGGTCTTTCCTTATAAACTCACCATTACACATAGTCTCAACGAATTGGCGCTCCCTAGGGGTCAGTCCATCATAGAAATAACTTACTAAGCGCCAACTCTCATATCCATGGTGAGGGCAACTAGCTAACAACTCCTTATACCTCTCCCACGTTTCATAAAAGGTCTCACTGTCTCTTTGGGAGAAGGTGGAGATTTTTCTTTTCAGGGCATTAGTCTTATGGTGTGGGAAGTATTTATCGAAAAATGCCTGGGTTATCTCGTCCCACGATCCTATTGACCTGGGTCTTCAAGAATACAACCAGCTTTTAGCTCTATCCTTAAGGGCAAATGGAAAGAACTTAAGTCTAATCGTGTCAGTGGTTCCAAACCGGTCATGGAAGGTTGCTACTACCTCTTCAAACTCTCTAATATGCACGTAAGGATTTTCGCTCTCTAAACCGTGAAAAGTTGGAAGATATTGTATCATTCCAGGCCTAAAGTCTATGTGTGGTGCATTAGGAGGAAACATGATGCACGAAGGTGTAGTTGTGCGAGTTGGGTGGAGGTACTCTTCAAGAGTCCTCCTGGGTGGTCTCTCGTACTCACTCATGGTATGTCTACTAGATCTAGATGGTGTAGCAAAAAGATTCTCAAATATATTATCTTGATCTGACTCTAAATCTTCTTGTTCTATTCTAGCAAATATACCAAATTGATCCCTAAATCTAGACATGCTCTCCAACACAACTAATAAAATAAAATAAAATAAAAGAAACTAAAAATTAAAGTCTACTAAAACTAAAAATAAAATAAAATAAACACAAAAAAAAAAAAATAAAAAGAAAATAAATAGGCAAATAATAATGAATAAAATAAAATAAAATACTAAAAAATGGAACGAAGTTACCGCTTCGTTGTTGACTAAGCAAACCTGGTCCTTTTGCTTGTAAACCGTCTCCCCGGCAACGGCGCCAAATTTTGATTACGCCCAAATATGACTCGCGGTTATCGCAGTACAGTTGGGGTGTCGATTCCACAGAGAGATGGTTACAAAGAAACTGATTCACTAAATCAAGAACGTTAACGGTAAGTTAATAAATAAAACGATAAAAATTGGTAATTAAATTAAGATAAATAAAATAATGAACAAATATTAAAAGATAATGGCAGAGAGATATGACAAAGCTTCGGGAATCCCTCTTGCATCGAACTCTTATATTTAGTTATTGATTCCTATTATTACACAATTGAAGGTTTCACATCCCAAACCAACAACCGGAAAATATTCAATTCTACGCATGATAAATTCTAAGGTAATTAATGATTATTTTCTATATGTTAACAGCATACAAAAGCCATCGTTACGAGCTATCTAACGTCGACAATATACCCTCAGGCAATACTGCAGCAGAAGACCAACACGCAAAACAACTTTACCAGTCACAATTAAATTCGCAAACCACACATAGAAGAAGCATGACTGGATCTATATGGGATTTGACAAAATATAATTTCTGGATTAATAAATCAAAAGATGATAGAAAATAATAAACATTGATTTTATTAAACAATTAAAAGGTTCGTAGGAATCAAAAACATAAATAATAAAATCCAACACAAGAGTTCATCCCTAGCTTTGCCTAGGGGATTAGTTCCCCATGCTGATGAAGAAATAACAGAGATAGGATGAGGAATCATCGAATGAATCATTTTTCTGATCCCGGGAATTTGCACAGCTCTGATTTCTTGTTGTTTATTGCGCATAGAGCGCTGCTTCACGCCACCAGCCTCCCTTAGTCTCACGCCTTTTGCATTGCTTTTATAATAAACAATTCTAACCTAAAATCCACCAGCTGGGCCCACGTTATTTTCCCTTAGTTTTAGTCAACAATTGTGGCCATTGATCATGATTTTCCTTTTTATACTTCCTTTATTTTGTCAATATCGCGGGCCCACTTGATTTCCTTCTCTTTTGATTTGGTCAATTATTTCAGCTCACTTTATCTTCCTTCACGCCACTCTTCATTTCTTCAATGGCGCCGTGGCGCCTCACTCCCTGGATTCTGTATGGGATTGTGGCGCCGCGGCGCCAGTTCAATCTTTGCTCTTCGCATTCTCGGCTACCGTGTGCGTTCTATGTTTCCCTAAACACTTGTAATTGTTTCAGGATCCATATGTTAATATTCCTACAAATAAAAATCACTAAATTAGTGTAAATAATAAATATTTCTAAATTAATATAACAATCAAAATTATGTGATAAATATAGAATATATAACTAAATACTTAACAATAACCTAGATAAGTGATGTTTCAAAGTACATTTTCATGCACTTATCAGTAATTTGTTCCTTTCATCCATGGCTACAACATGTGTTGTTCTTAGGTTTTTCTACTCATTCTTGTTTATGGTTTTGGTGGTTGGAAGTTTTGATCATGGGTGTTTGCATGTATGAAACTTAAAGAAAGCTTATAAGTTGTTATTAAGCATTCTTTTGATCATTTGATGATCTAGTTGCCATTCTAGAGTTGTTGGGCCACTCATTGATGACCTAGAATTGTTCTAGAGTTATTTCAAAGTGGTGAGACTTGTTTGGTGTGGTAGAAACTTGATTGAACTATTAGATTTGTTTAATTTGGTGTAATTTGATCATATTGATGTTTTTGTAAAATTAGGATTTATACCCTTTCCAAATTTGGGGCTTTTAATATATGTGTTGTGTAATGATGTATATATTATTTATATCAAGTTTGGTGATGATTGGATTTCATCTTGACTTGTTTTGAACAAGATTAGACTAAAATACACAAGTTGGAAAATTGGAGGGGCTCACGGCAATTTGAAAGAAATTGTGGGTTTGAGTTGCAATTTGAAATTTGATGTGTATGACATGTTAAAATCACATTGGTAATGATTTGAAATCATTCAAAATTGTATTTGACAATTTAAGGACCAAAATAATCAAAATATAAAGTTTTGGGGCAATTATGTAATTAATGAAAAATCTGGAAAAAGTTTTTCAGAATTCTGTTTCATGTATATTTGATGTACAAATCATTTTGGTTGTGATTGGAAATAACCTAAGTTTGTTTTGAACAACTTATGACTAAAATGATTAAAATGGAAAGTTTTTGGCCTTTACGGTAATTAATAAGAAATATGATTTCTTGGGTAAAAATTTCAGATTTTAAGTATTGAGTAATTAAAATAAATAAGTTTATTTAATTGTTCAAGAAAAATTTTTGAAATCGGAAAATTTTGATTTTCCGCGTTCCGCTGCTTTACCCGTATTACCCCTCATAACCCCAACAGGGTTTGTTGGAGACCTTTTGTTGATCGTATGGACTTTTGACCCTCGTGGGTGTAGTTTCATATGGGCTCGCATGCCTATACATCGAGTCTCATGCGTAGACTTGGGGTTGTGAATAGCCTGATTGTTGATAATGATGTAATGAGCAGTCCAATTCTAATATACGTCGACTGGGCTCACTTGAGGCGACTGAAAATAGAGTGAGCCTAGGAGAAGGTCCAAATGGTAGGCTGAATAATGCCTGGCTATCGATAGCCTTACGTTTGAACATGTATCAATCCAGTAGACCATGTGTCGCCTGAAATTGATGTAAACTAGAATATACATATCGACTGGGGTTTTAGTGTTTGGAACTCATATTGATTGGGCTTTGGTAACAACCCATGGTGTCATTTGGGCCAAAGGAAGGCCATGAGACATGATTCCATGCGAGTTTGCCGCGTGGGCAAGTAAGATGCCAATATGCGTTGTTTGAGCTTCTAGAGAGTCCATAGTGTCGACTGAGATGCAATGTCATTTAGGTCCTTAGCCTAAATTTTTCCCCGACCGTTTGTCCCATACTCTCTATTAGTCAATGAGTCATTGACTTGGAGAGCATTCAGTGAGTATTTCATTTGTGGTTTCTATGTCGCTTGTACTTCTAATGTCAATTGGACCTAATAAAGGTATTCTCAGGTCGATTGGACCATTTGAAGGTCCATGAGAGTCTTTAGTTGATTGGACCAAATAAAGGTCCATGAGAGTATTCGGTCTACTAGACCAGATAAAATACCAGGAGAGTCTTCAGTCGATTAGACCAGATGAAGGTCTAATAGAGTCTTAGGTCGACTGAACTAGATGAGGGTACAATAGAGTCTTCCGTAGGCTGAATCTTTGGTGTAACTTGGAACTGTGGTGTCACTTGGAATCCTGGTGTTTGAATAGCATCTCTATGTCGATAGGAACCACCATCTTGATTAGACCTATCATGTCAACTGGAATCACCATGTCGACTTGAATCATAAGGCTGATTGGAATCGCATTTTCGGTTGAAATTGTCATGTCGATTGAGATATCCAAATCAATTTGGGATCTCCTTGTCGGTTGGAATCACCAAGTCGTGGGAGTTTTTCAATCGACTGCGATCATTAAATATAGTTAAAATTACCTCGTCCTATGTGAAAATCCTTACTTTTAGATTAAAGATCTTGTAGACTAGACCAGATGGAGGTCCTTGGACGTTGACAAAAACAAGTGAAAATATTTACATGTCGGCTGGACCAGATGAAAGTCATTCCTTATCGTCTGGAACATATGAAGGACCTTGGATGTCAGTTGGACCTGATGAAGGTCCTTAGATGTTGGTGTTGGGTTTCTAATAAGTCCCAAGGATCAATTCAAGCAATGAAACATATATGTGAATACTCGTAAAAGCATGGCGGAATCATACTTACAACGATCGGCTTTTGCGACGCGAGGAACAACAAAAACTTCAAGCTTTTCCTCCAAGGAGCTCACGGTAATGGAATATTTTTGGCCTCCATTTTCGGTCATTGTGGTCCTCCAAGCTCCAAGCTTTGTGTTGTGATTCCATGCTCACATGTCGGTTTCCCTATCACCTTCGCAAGACTCCGGAAGTGTGCTAGCAATCGGTAATTTTTGCCACAAAAATCACTTTGCTTCTCCTTGTATTCTCGGCTTTGCAGAAAATAGAAGAAAAAAATGCCCATTGGGCGTGAGGGAGAGAAGAGAGAAGAAAGAAAAATGTGTTGTGTATTAGTTAGATTGATTTCCAAAATAAATTAAACATATACCATTTTTCATTTTCAAAAAAGTCAAAGGCAAAAAACAATTAATGGCTTCCAACTACCTCCATCAATCAATAGTGACATGTTGTCAATCACTCAAAGTGACTAGACATCACATCAATCAATTGACTAGTGATTTGACGCTTGATGTGACTTTTGGGCCGCACTTAATTCGAAATACGAGTGCGCCCGCAAACATTCCCGGGCTCGGGTTCACTAATTCCGAATTTTCCATTGCGACGTAATTAAATAATTATGCCTAGCAAAATTACTATTCATGTCGCTAACGAATTAATTCTAAATTAACTCGTTAGCCCGAATTAAATTCTAAATTTAATTCCGCGTCGAAATCCAATTTCGTATAATATATCGAATATATTATTTTATCGATTAATTCCAAATTAATCGTTCTCTCTCTTTAAATAATATTTTATCCCATATAAAATATATCCGCAATTAATCCCAGATTAATTTTCTCTCTCATCTAATTAATCCCAGATTAATAAAGTGCGAGTCATACGTCATCGGTGAATCTTCGGGAAGCGACCCATGAGATCCCCGGATATGTTGGCAGTAAATCTGGTCGTCGGACTGTCCAAACACGTACGTATCTAGTACTACGTTTTTACCGATTTACAAGACATGGTTGGCTTCTAGCAAAGCACCGTGCCTACCCAATTCTCCAGAAATAATCTTACTGGAATATGTGATCTATATCAGGCACAGTATACGTAGTGTTGCGTATATCGATCCAGTATCGGATGTCACGTGCAAGGCCTGGGGCTGGAATTGTGTCTGCCTCGTACGAAGCACATATCGGATCTCTGGTAACTAGTCTCTATAATCGGATAATCATGACCTAGTCATATTATCCTGATGATTGCACTACATAAGAGCACCAGTTCCGTATCCTACGTGATCATCATCTCCACTATGACTGGAGTGATACTTCCATCTCGACATCACACCCAATACACTACGATTCTCAATATACCCAGAAGAGGCGTACACAGAACCAGTTAAAGCCTTGGACGACCTAAACCAAAGCGTATTAATGTCGCAAGTATTAGCGGTGCAAGTCTCAAGTTAAGACCAAATACACCTACCCTGATTCGGACTTCCATAGACACATAGTCATACTACCAATGGAATTCCGAGGGGTCTATCCAGAGCGAAGCTGTTTCCGTACCATCGGTAAACACAACCTCCTATTACACTTGCATGAGTATCCTATACCCAAATATATGAGAACTATGCCGTTATGCTCCCATAACATGCACAAGTGCAATACTAGTCTATTCCGCATTATCGATGTCCAATCTCGATAATACTACGACTAGGGATATTTAATGATTAAACCTTCATGTATTGATATTGTCTCATATCTTATCAATCCGGAACTAATCATATGGACCTTTCATCATTTATACATCTTGGTAATCTAATTACAAATGATAAAAGAGCAATTTCCTTTGTCACATAGTTAATTTGTACAACAACACCATGATCTGTACAAATAGTGATGCTATGGGTCATAACTGTCCAACAATCTCCCACTTGGCCGATAGCCAATCACTCAAGTGTCCTACACCCGAACTATGTACGGTTCGCTCAAACGTCTGCTGAGGAAAGGCTTTCATCAGTGGATTTGCATGATTATCATATGATGTGATTTATTCGATCATCACATCGCCACAATGTATGATCCGAACGAATCAGATGAATATTTGAAGTATATATTTGGATTGTTGATGCGACCTTTAATTCTTTAGCCTGCGCTGTAGCCTAGCTCAACTGCTAACGGAACTATATCTAATCTAATTAGATTATTATCATCCAGAAGGCTTTTATTGCTGCCTCAGCTGCAACAATAATCCACTGTGTTGTTTATCTGGTAACAATATCTTGCTTAGAAAATTTCCAGCTCACTGTTCCGTTATTCAAACTGTATAGTACCATTCTTACGACTTATAGTCGTTTTTATCGATTGGGAAACTTGCAACGGTGAACCCAGTCACTTCAAGTTCTCATTCTCCATAGTATAAGAAAGCATCCTTAGTTCCTCTAAGATACTAAAGGATGTTCTTAACATCAATCCAATGACTATCACTTGGATTGGCCTGATTGTGACTCCATATGCTCCAAGCGTATGAGACACCAGGTCGCGTACATTTATCAATGTACGAGTTCTCAGAGAGTATCAACAACTTTAAATCTATCCCAGTAGATCTTTATTCATAAATAAAGGTTGTCTCTCCCATGAATTCTACGGAGAATTTTCATGAAAGCCAAGCTTCATTGATTGTATTATGGGAATATCATTTCCAAGAAATGACATGTCATCATTATTTAGGACATTAACTGTCAGTGCGCTTCCACTAACCTCCTTATATACACAAGAATCATTTTTCGTTTTGAATTAAATCATATACCAGTATGATTACATCAAAATGATAATTCCAAGAACTCAATGCTTGCTTCAATCTATCCATGGATCAAATTAACTTGCAAAACTTGTTTGCTTGTTTTGGTACGACAAAATCGTCAGGATGTTGTAAACATCCTCCAAAAGGTTTCCGTTAAGGAAAGCAGTTTTGGCGTTCAGCTACCAGATTTCATAAATGAAACATGCAGCATTAGCAAGCATTATCCAAATGGATTTAACCATGGAAACAAGTAAAAGGTTTTGTCATAATCGACACAATGTTGATAACGATACCTTTTCGCTACAAGCCTAGCTTAGTACGTTGGTATGTTGCCTTCCATGTATGTCTTCCTTGAAGACTTATATAGTACCAATAGACACAATGCCTTCCGGTACAACAACCAGTATCCAAACTTGGTTGGTATACATGGAATCCATTTCGGACTTCATGGCACTTTGCCATAATAGGGAGTCGATACCTTGTATCACTTCCTCATATGTAGTCAGTTCGTGTTCCTCAATAAGACTGACATCTTTATAAGGTGAGATCAGAAACCCATACCTCCCAAGTTGTTTTCTGACTCTCTCCGACTACGCAGTTCTTGTGTATTCGAAGATTATTGGTATAGTTCCATCCCTGATGAACCATTTGTGTTCCATTAAGGAATCGGTGTCTGGAATAGTATTACTCTGATTTTCATCGAGTTTTACTTTCCTCCCACTTACCACTGCATAGAGGTATTCCTCTTAGGAAAACCGCATGGCGAGCAACAATTATATTGTTCTCTTGTGAGTTGTATAAGTACTATACTTTGGTTACCCTAGGATAACCTACAAATAGGCACTTATCCGATTTGGGTTTTAGTTTGGTATCATCCAAAATTATGCTTAGCATACCCAAATCTTCAGGAATGAGAAAACCCGGTTTCTTTCCTGTTCATATCTAATATGAAGTCTATCAAACAGATTTTATGAAACCTTATTCAAAATAAGTTATGCACTGTTAATGCGTATCCCTTGAAGGAAATGGTAGCTCAGAGCGACTCATGATTAACCTTATCATGTCCAATAAAATTCGGTTTCTCTGTTCAGACACCGTCAAACTGACGTGTTCCGGGAGGAGTCCTCATTGAAAGAATACTATACTCTTTCAAGTATTTGAGAAACTTATGGCTTAAGTATTTTCATCATGGTCCAACCGTGACGGTTAATACTTTAGCCGATCTGTTTGTTTATTTCGTGTCGAAACTCTTTGATTTCATCAAAAGTTTCCGATCTGTGTTTCAAAAGAAACACATAACCATAATGCGATGCCACATCCGTAAAGGTCACGAAACATTCATATCCACCTCTAGCCTAGCTAGACATGGGCCCACTTACGTCACTATGAACAAGGGATAACAGATCGGTGGCACTTACACTTTTACCAAGTAAAGGGTGTTATAGGCACTTTGCCTATTAAACTAGATTCGTAGACATTATTTGAATAAAATCAAATCTGTCCTAGTACCCACTCTTCGAAAGTGTGGATATACGAGTCTTGTTAATTGTGTCCCAGACATCAATGCCACATATAAGTATCAACTGATTAATTCAGTTTGAGCTATTTGTTTGTCATGTTATACGTTTGAGATTTATTTATATTCAAAATATAAATACTGTTATTTACATCTAATGTGTTTATCTCAATATCATCTTTATAAAATAAAACACTTTAGTGTTCTAGAATATAAGGGTATATCCGCAACGGATTAAACCCTGATATAGAGATAATGTATCTAGTCAAACTAGTCACATTGTAACAGTTTCCTAATTTAAGTACACACTCGAAGGGTAGTTCCTAACTTAGGTATCTACGGTTAAAACAGCGACTGCCGTCCCGTTTTCATATCGCAGATTAATCTCATCTGAAGTCAGTATCCTGCTCTCAGCAGATTCTACACACCAGTACATATTTATGTACTACATCCAGTATCTAAAATCTAATTTTAATACTAGTAGTGAACATGTTTATAACAAACATATTTGAAGCCGGAGCCTTGCTCCTCTTCTCTTCCTTCATGTCTGCCTCGTCCATACGGCAGTCACGCTTCCAGTGACCCCGTTTGCCACAGTTTAGGCAGACATTTTGGGATATGTTCTTTATCTTCCCAGAAGATTATAATGATTTTGCCTTTGCCCCTTTTCCACACTCCAGAAGCCTTTGGCCAAGCCTTGGCCTTCTAGAATATTGAAGTAGGATGCGCCTTGCGTTTCTTGCCTTTTTGAAAACTTTGACTTTGTCTCTTTGAGTATAGCCATTAACTCTCCAAGAGTTTTCTATTGTAATTTGTACTTCTAAGATCTAAGGATAGATCTATGAAGATCCTTCAATTTCATTATCATACTATAATGATCTAATCCTTAGTTCTGATTAAGAAATTAAGGAGTCTATTTGCGGCAAGCATAATGGATTAAGCACTTAAGTTATCATCACATGAATATTCCAAATATCATGTTCTACTATTTGCTTAACTCCGGCTTAGGATCGAGATGTCACTATATCAAATAAAGTAACTCTCGGTTTCCAGGACTATCCTGAATTTTATTCCCAATATGAAAATTAAAGTCGTTCAAAATATTTTCACCCACGATTATGTTTTAAACACTAATCTTTCAATTACCTTGATTCTAATAGTCCAACTATTTAATCAACGATTTTAGGTACTATTTATTATAATGATTACTATAGTCTACTATATAATCAACTATAATTTAATTGGTTAAATTCAATTATATTGATTACTGTAATCCAATTATAAAATCAACTATTAATGAAATAGTTTGAATACAGTCCAGCTGTTTAATTAAAAATAACATTAAATATTAGTCCAACTAATATATTAATTTATTGACGAAATATTTGTAATGAGAGCGTATGCAAGTAACAAAACGAATATTGCAAATTTAATACTTGCCTCCCACTATTTTTCGGCGAGCCTCTAATCCTCTGTTGAGTACTCGGGAAACCTTGTTTCCTAGTGGGCTAGGATCCCGTTAAATAACACACAATCTTGACTTTGGCCAACAAATTGTATGATAATTAACTAGGTGGATCTCTAAGATCAATTGGATCCAATCCAATTCCTAGATCCAGTAGGTGGACATCCAAGTCCGAAACATATATCTTATATATGCCAATATATCCAATATATTTCCTAACCTTTTCCTCTGAATCAACTAAGCCTTGGCTTTGGCACAACAAACTTAGTGATCCCAGTTAAGCGGAACCCATTGACCTTGGAAAGCTTCGTAATCAATGTCGATGGAAAAAAAGTGATATTGACTTTGGCCAACAAATCACAACTTGGACAAGACACCAATATGGAATAAAGCTTTCATGATTCAAACACATCCGCGACGGACAATGGTCTTGACTTTGGCCAACAAACCAATGCCAGTCTTGGATCTTGAGTAAGAATCACTCAATGGAAGGAAAAATGCTTAATATGATGTTGAGGTTTTTTGCGTAATTGACAACCAATTAATTATCTTTGTTAAGGTCTCATCATCATACACCCTTAAACATGCATTCTAAACACATAATAAGGTGCGTATAAATAAATATAATAATGATATGCAGATGGATACTTAAACATATTGTTCCTAGAACAAATCTCTCCATTTCCTCTCTCCCGCTAGCACAAGTATTACTTCTACCCGATTACATAACACTTCTAAAGAAACCTCATTTATATTGAGGGGAATAGGTGAGAAGAGAAATACACAGAGTAATGAGGGAATAGGCTGGACACGCAAGTCCAATTTAATAAATTCTAAATTTATTACAACAATTTCCAAAATTGCCCTCACCCATATAATATTCATCCGATATACATTATTCATGCATCGCAACCATGTATTCACACAAGTATGTTATCAATCAATCTAATCCAATTAATTAATCTAAATTTAATGATCATCCAATGTTCAAACAACGATTTGATTTTGCGCGAGTCAAACTCGTTTTGTGAATAAGTACTCAAAGTACGAATTCTTGAATTATATTAAACTACAACATTAAATCCAATTTAATTTGTATTTAATACTAACTCATTTATTTAATTCCAAATTAAATATTACACTTTTAAAGTACCTTTACGACTTAGATTCTAAATCTAATCGTTACGGGTCTCAAAGCCCGATTAACATCCAATGTTAATTTAATTAAAGTCCAATGGGCTTTTAATTAATTTATTAAGGCATGGACTTTTGGTCAATATGGGTCAAACCCAAATACCAAAGCCCATTTAAGGAATCACCCTTATTTACCAAGAAACCAATTTAGGCCCATTAGGCCCAATTAAAGTTAAAGGTCTATTAAGTCATAATTGGACTTTATGGATATGGTTTTGGGCCCAATTGGATCCAACCAATTTGCCTAAACCAAACTTGGTACAACCAAGCCCATTAAGCCCAATTAAAACTTTTAAGGCCCAATTCCAGAATAAGCCCAATTAATTTAATTTCAAAATTCAAAATTTCATAATTAAATTAACTAAAGTGTATGCCATAATTAATTACCCAAATTAATATTTCCAAAATACTAATTCATTCAATTAATTATGCTCATTATCATCAACACATGTCCAACACATTTGAATCAAAAAATCATATCATTATACATGCTTCAAAGTCTCGGCATTTTGGAGTTTTTCATGTCCGATTCGATTTCAATCCAATTAAATCCACAATCAACATTACCCAATGTTTTCCAACTCATCCAATGATCAAAAAACAAAAAATACCATGACCTTAAGCATACTCAAACAATCAATTTCACTCAAACATGCTCAAATCAATTTTGCCCAAATTTTACCCTAATAAAGTTTCATGCTCAAAATGGCTAAAGATACCATTGTTGGGTTTCTATTAAGTCCCAAGGATCAATTCAAGCAATGAAACATATATGTGAATACTCGTAAAAGCATGGCGGAATCATACTTACAACAATCGGCTTTTGCGACGCGAGGAACAACAAAAACTTCAGGCTTGTCCTCCAAGGAGCTCACGACAATGGCAGATTTTTGGCCTCCATTTTCGGTCATTGTGGTCCTCCAAGCTCCAAGCTTTGTGTTGTGATTCCATGCTCACAAGTCGGTTTTACTATCACCTTCGCAAGACTCCGGAAGTGTGCTAGCACTCGGTAATTTTTGCCACAAAAATCACTTTGCTTCTCCTTGTATTCTTGGCTTTGCAGAAAATAGAAGAAGAAAATGCCCCTTAGGCGTAAGGGAGAGAAGAGAGAAGAAAGAAAAGTGTGTTTTGTATTAGTTAGATTGATTTCCAAAATCAATTAAACATATACCATTTTTCATTTTCAAAAAAGTCAAAGGCAAAAAATAATTAATGTCTTCCAACTACCACCATTAATCAATAGTGACATGTTGTCAATCACTCAAAGTGACTAGACATCACATCAATCAATTGACTAGTGATTTGACGCTTGATGTGACTTATGGGCCGCACTTAATTCGAAATGCGAGTGCGCCCGCAAACACTCCTGGGCTCGGGTTCGCTAATTCCGAATTTTCCATTGCGACGTAATTAAATAATTATGCCTAGCAAAATTACTATTCACGTCGCTAACGAATTAATTCTAAATTAAATCGTTAGCCCAAATTAAATTCTAAATTTAATTCCGCGTCGAAATCCAATTTCGTATAATATATCGAATATATTATTTTATCGATTAATTCCAAATTAATCGTTCTCTTTCTTTAAATAATATTTTACCCCAGATAAAATATATCCGCAATTAATCCCAGATTAATTTTCTCTCTCATCTAATTAATCCCAGATTAATAAAGTACGAGTCATACGTCATCGGTAAATCTTTGGGAAGCGACCCATGAGATCCCCGGATATGTTGGCAGTAAATCCGGTCGGTGGACTATCCGAACACGTACGTACCTAGTACTACATTTTTACCGATTTATAAGACATGGTTGACTTCTAGCAAAGCACCGTGCCTACCCAATTCTCCAGAAATATTCTTACTGGAATATGTGATCTATATCAGGCATAGTATACGTAGTGTTGCGTATATCGATCCAGTATCGGATGTCATGTGCAAGGCCTGAGGCTGGAATTGTGTCTGCCCCGTACGAAGCACATATTGGATCTCTGGTAACTAGTCTCTTTAATCGGATAATCATGACCTAGTCATATTATCCCGGTGACTGCAGTATATAAGAACACCAGTTCCGTATCCTACGTGATCATCATCTCCACTATGACTGGAGTGATACTTCCATCTCGACATCACACCCAATACACTACGATTCTCAATATACCCAGAAGAGGCATACACAGAACCGATTAAAGCCTTAGACGACCTAAACCAAAGCGTATTGATTGTCGCAAGTATTAGCGGTGCAAGTCTCAGGTTAAGACCAAATACACCTACCCTGATTCGGACTTCCATAGACACATAGTCATACTACCAATGGAATTCCGAGGGGTCTATCCAGAGCGAAGCTGTTTCCGTACCATCGGTAAACACAGCCTCCTATTACACTTGCATGAGTATCCTATACCCAAATATATGAGAACTATGCCGTTATGCTCCCATAACACGCACAAGTGCAATACTAGTCTATTCCACATTATCGATGTCCAGTCTCGATAATACTACGACTAGGGATATTTAATGATTAAACCTTCATGGATTGATACTGTCTCATATCTTATCAATCCGAAACAAATCATATGGACCTTTCATCATTTACACATCTTGGTAATCTAATTACAAATGATAAAAGAGCAATTTCCTTTGTCACATAGTTAATTTGTACAACAGCACCATGATCTGTACAAATAGTGATGCTATGGGTCATAACTGTCCAACAATTGGCTGGGAGAAACACATAGCTTTCAAGTTGACTATACCATGTGTAGGTCTATGTAAGTCGATTGGGGCATATAAAGGTCTTTAGATGTTTGTTGGAGCTTGCGAATGTCGTACTCATTCCAAGAAACCAACGTGTTTCTATTCAAAAAGGTCTGACTATCCATAGGCGATAATAAGGTTGTCTTTGACTTCTTCTTCTGGGCCTAATTGGCATTGCTTAAGTCCGTGAAGTCGATGCAGACTCGCCATTTTCCATTATTCTTCCGAACCACCACAACATTAGCGAGCCACTCGGGGTACTGGACTTCTTTGATTGCTCATATCTCCAAAATGTTTTGCACCTCCTCATAGATGACTTGGTTTCTTTCTGGGGTGAACTTTCACCTTTTCAGCCTCACATAAGGTAATATGGATCTACACAAAGTTCATGGTTAATCATCTTAGGTCGATCCAAGTCATGTCTTGGTATGGCCAAGCAAAACAGTCGTGTTGATCTTTAAGGAAGTTTGTCAACTCTGATCGTAGCTTAGGCTCGAGCTGGGCTCCTAAAGGGACTTTATGATCCTTCAGCTAAAGGTGGATCTAGACCTCAACGAGTTCTTCTACAATGTCCTTGCTGTAATTGCTATGTGGAGGCTGTCTTGGCCTTCAAAGTTTTCTAGTAGAAACTCATTGAGGCCTATTGATCTCCTTTTATATCCTTCACTCCCCATTTAGTGGGGAATCTGATCACCTGGTGGAAGGTTGAAGAGACTGCCTACATGTCATGGATCCAAGGGCGGCCTATGATCATGTTGTATGCCGATGGGCAGTCCACGACTAGGAAGATGGTCATCTTGTTCACTCCTCCTCCATATACTGGAACCATGATCTCTCTCAGTGTGAATTATTTTCTCCACTGACGGCAATCAACATAGTCAGCCTTCGATTAATAGTACTTAACTCTATGCTCCTGTCTGTTATAGTTATTGTGAAGATGATGTTGAATGAGGATTCGATATCGACTAGTACTTATTTGATCATGTAATTTGTCACATGTAAAGATACAACAAGTGCATTATGATGAGGGTTCATCAGGCCTGAGTAATTGTCATCTATGAACCCGATAGTCAAGTTGGTGATAGTCTCTACAAGTGACTTTGTAGACTGAGACTTTCGAGGTGACCTTTCTCTCATGTGTTGCTTGGCGGCTGAGTATGTGATACCACTGATTTCAGAACCTCCAGTGATGTTGTTGAAAGCGGGAGATGGTTTTCCCTTCCATGGCTACAGTCGTCAAATGACCTGTCCGAAAAAGCCACAGAGGATCATATCAGATATTGATGGGCTTTTAAAATTTTCATTTTAACCAATTAAAAGAAACTTATATATATATAAAGTGGAATATAGCGTGTATACCTGCCGTGAGCTTAATCCGGAAAGTGAACCGTCTTTAGTTGCCTCTAAGCGTAACCACACATCGAATCGGTTGACAAAACTTTCAGTTTGATATTTGAGAGATTTGTCAAAGTTTATGAAAAAAAGTTTCACTAAACTTTATTTCGCTTAAATCAATTTCCTATAAAACTAAATGGAATCAAGTTCCTTTTCATATTCATCTTCTAGTTCAATCTATTACACAAGGAAAATAAAAGAAAAGTATTTTTTTCTCCCCTCCATAATGCTTGGCCGAATTTCCCATATTGCATGCCTTAGATGTTTTTTATTTTTGTTATGTCTTACATAAGCTAAATCACCTTTATTCAAAGGTAACAAATTACTTTAACCTTTGATATCAAGTTCAATTAAACTTTGCATTTCATTTAACCTATAAGTAACTTATATAGCAAGTAACAAGTAATTTCTATAGCAAGTAACAAGTGACTTGCCAAGTGTCACTTGCCTATTAGTTAACATAAAACAAATTCGATATTTTTAACATTTACTCAATATTGACTATTTAATAAAATTAAAAATCTAATTTAATCTTATTAAATAAATAATATAAATAATTAAAGTATTTCAAATTAAATTCACACCATTGATCAAATATCTAATTTTGTGGATTTAATAAGATCTTGACACTTGTGAACAAGTCATGGTGCCAAATGTCACTTTAATACTTTAACAAATGGCCAAGTAAAAATTTGCCATAATAAAGTAAATTAAATATCTAGATATCTTTATTTATTAAAAAATAAATAAATATTTAATTTAAATATAAAATTAAATATTATGTATTTAATATAAGCTTGACACTTGGCAAAATCATATGGTGCCATCTGTAAACTTAATAACTTGACACTTGCCCAAATCAAAATTTAACATGTTGTAGACAATGCATTTTTACGCATAACCCGGTAATGAGTCTCTTATAAGAATACTCTTGAAAGTTTAGGAAAGTTGTAAGGTTCCAATGCTAGAAGGGAAGGAAAACTCTAAAAGACTCCAAAAAATAACCAAATCCAGACCAAATCATATATGCCTAAATCCAGCGGGACATAAGCCCCAAAGCTGGCCGGACATAAGTCTCAAATCCGACAGGACGTAATCTATGTATGACGTGATATGTATCATGTTTCCAGTTTTACAGAAGGATCAATTTATTTCATTCTTTACCAATTTCCATCTTAACCTCACTTTCATTCTTAGAACGTTTTCCTTAACAAATAGATCATTTCCCCAATAAACACAACCCTTAATACTATAAAAAGAAAGATAAAACACACAAAAGAAAAAGAAGGAACTTTTGAGAGAGGATCGAAAATCAGAATTCAGAACTACCAAACACAGTAATCACTTTTCATTCCAGCAAAAGATCCAGCAACCAACCTAGAATTTCAGAGGTATTTTAGGAGCCAACTTGCACTTAAGGTACAACTTGAGAGCGACAAACCTTAAACTTCACATATGCTTTCTAGTTTCTTAGCACCGCATATCCAGCTGGACATCCCCTATGCCCGGTCGGACATGAACTTGTCACACAGTAAATTCGGCCACCTAATTGGCCATACCCGGCCGTCATGTTTTGTGGTATATAGGATGGAAATCTAGATGTAGATCCCATAGCCAATTCTGAATGGAATGTAGTATGGTTTGTACTCGGGATACAACTCCACATACTACACGAAAACGGACGTGCATGACTTTTCATCTATATTTACCATCTTGCTTCTGTTTCATTTTCTTGTTTAATTAATAATTTATTGTTTTGCCTATGATATAACATTTTCTACCATCTTGATTCTGTTTCTAACTTTCTGGTTTACGTAGCAAATCCGACTAGACACCAAATATATCCGACTGGACATAAGAGAACTATTTATATCCGGCCGGATCCAAAATATGTTCGGCCGAGACTTAATTCTATTTCATTATTGCTTTCAAGGATATTTGCCCACCGCCTGAAATATAATCTGCCTTGTGTGATTGTATAAAATTTAAATTATTCATTTATGATTTATGCATTATAAGACATATGAATCCTCTTTTAAGCGTGGATATTAAACTGACACCAGTAAGAGACCATTCTGAACCCAAACGGGTTTAAGGTCGGACCTTGCGAGAGGTGCAATACGGCCTTAAATCATTCCCAGTATCTCATACTGGGTGGTGATTTCCATATTCTCTGGTTTTCCCCTACAGACTAATACGTACTCTCTAAGAGCTACGAGCTCAACAGTGTAGTGGTCTCCGATGTCATAGGCATGGCGGTACACCTCGCTTCACTCCTACAGATGGCGACTCCACTAGGGATATAAAATCAGCCTAAAAAAATATCTTGTAGTATCCATGGCGAGACTGAGGTGAATCATGTCTTCTTCTTTTGCATACTTTTTTAGTTCTAATGGCATTACATATCGAGAAATCGCTTTCACTCAAGGTGATGGATTGGTATGTGATGATAACCATCACTTATTGGCACTTATCCTTGAATATTGGTGCGTCCATTCGATCGATTGAACCATTGGGTGGGGAGACCTAGTTATGGATAAGCCGTGTCCTTGGTATAAAAAAGTGTGTTCATTTAGTCATTCGAACCCTTAGGTGGGGAGACCTAGTTATGGACAACCCTTCGTCAATAAGAGCCTAGGTCGTACCCTTATGAGCCCATATAAAAAGCCCATAGTTGATTTTCCTATAGGAGCCTCTTTTATGCCTGTGTTTGAGCTCCCAAAAATTTGAAGTAGCTTGAACCTTTTGCCATGGGATGTAAAACTTGTTGGGCTTTTTCAACTAGAACAACTTTATATTTTCATGATAATTGTGCCAAATACTTCGAAATGATAATGAGCCAACTAGTATGACAACAGTGTTGGGCCTAGAGTATTTAGTTACGATCGAAATATGTCAAAACGCGAGTCCGATATTTGTAATGGCTTTCATTCAGAAAGGTACGCCGTGTTTTGGCCCGTCTGGGACATTCATAAATACATCCCCAATAACCATGATTACTAAGGGTCCAATTTATTATTTTTAAAACAATGGCACGATCCGCATATCAGGCTTAGTCATTTTGTAAATGGACAGCCTTTTTCTTTTAATGATAGAACAGAACCGAGTTAGTCAAGATTTAACTTTAGCATATGAGATAACGAGTTTGTGTACCCAATATTGGTGCATGAGCTAAGCTAAACCTAATACATATATTGATTTACCGCGTGTGTAGGAGAGATAAGGTTAAAAGGATGTATGTTGTGTGAACTAACCTTGAATTTCATGCATACATGCATCATACTAACACTTTGTGAATAAGCCATCATAACGACGCATTGGGTTAGAGAGGAAGGTAGGCTAGTTAAAAAGCCGATCGCATGCAGCACATAAATGGCCGGTAATGAAAGTTCTCGAATGGACAAACTTGAAACCACTTTTAGAAAATTAGCGAAACAATTAAAAACTTTAATCAATGCCATGGCCAATCAGATTGTTGTTCAAGCGATGGGGGTTGAAACTATTAAGAAAAGGAACGAGGAGCCCGACAAAAAGGTTGAGGAGAATCACGTAGTAGATGATGAAGAGGACATGATAGAGTATGCCGTTGAGAAAATGGTAAAGTCTTAGGCCGAGGCCGAGTTACAAAAGTTGAAGAAGCAAGTGGAGATAAAATGTAAACATGAAGACCTCATAGACTATGGTGCCATGGATTTCGAAAAACAACTCCCCGCTGAGTTTAAGATGTCTGATATGACCAAGTTCGATGGTAAAGAGACCCCAAAGTACACATTCGTCAATATATGTCTATGATGAGTGCTACTGGCTTGTCCGGACGCCAATTTTTAAAGATGTTTGGTATGTCACTCAAAGTAGCACCGGTGGTATGGTACCACAGTTTGAAAAAAAAAGTAAATGATGATTGGAAAGACTTGGCCGAAGCCTTCCTTAGTTAGTACATCATAGACATTGAGATAGATGTGTCATTCCGTGACTTGGAGAACACAAAATATAAGCCATGTGAGAGCTTCAAAGAATATATGGACTGTTGGAGATGCCAACCGTTGAAGATGCAAACTAGACCCTCGAAAAAAGATCAAATCAAATTGATCATTAAGCGCCCCAAGCCCTCCATCTACAACAAGTTGAGGAGGATGACCTATATGACCTCAGATTTTCAAATATTAAAAGTGACTGTTATGGACATAGAAGAAGAGGAAGCGGAGAACAAAAAGTTATATTGCCAACGGCAATATAAGAAAAATAATAGGGGAAGTCCAGGAATTGGAACACTAGAAATGAACACTGTCCAGAAGCGACGTTTTTCCAACTTAAGAAGGCCAATGTCCAAAGTTTTAGATAAACTTGAAAAACAAGGCCTACTGAAGCCCTTGTAGCCTAAACCATTGCCAGATCACGTACCTCGCCACTGAGACCTAAACCAATATTGTCGTTACCACCAGCAAAAAGGCCATGACAGTGATAGCTGTGCCCGCCTCAGGCATGAGATCCAAGATTTTATCGACACATGCAATATACTTAATCCCGAAGGAACCACAACTATGCAATAAATGGGTTCCGGACCATTGCATTTGCATCTTTCCATTCTTATCATATAATGACTCTTTTCAAACAATCTATGATGAAATAAATTCGGTTTTACAAAAATTTTCACCTCTTAATATAGATGATCGTGTCTAAATCCTTAAGACAATTTCAACTTTGGAATCACTAGCAGAATGATATCTATAAATGTATACTCAGACTTGCACTTGAAATTACAATGCATACTTAGAAAGAATTTATACTGGCACAACTTGTAGAAATTCTTGAAGCACTTGACATTCAATTGACCATTTTTCAAGGTTAAGATTGAGATGCACAAATAATAAAAAAATATGAGGAAAAAAAAGAAAAAGAGGAGGAAAAAATAAGAAAAAGAGAGAAAAATAGTGAATCCCATAAAATCTACTATGCTGTTTGAACATGTTAGTAACTAGAAGTATCGTGAACTCCATGAATACTTTTGCATCAAACGATAACTTAAATATTGAGTATGCAAAGCAACTTGAGTTGGTGAAAATATTGAGTAAACATGGGCTCGCATCACAAATGTATAGTTTTTGTGTTAAAATGTAATTTGATGACTTAAGGAAGCTAGAGATGAACCCTACATAAGATTAACATATGAGAAATTCTAAAATCATGTTGATCCATAACTAGGTGTTAGATTACCTTGGCAAATGAAAATAAGAAAGATGAACTAAAGTGCTAGTATTAGTCTACACTTAGCAACAACATAAATCGATCCGGGTTGCATGCAATTCCTTGTAAAAGAATCACACACACACATGGAGAAGCATTCGAGAGGTGAAACCTTTGTTGGAATTGAATTTTGAGTTTAGACAATACTCATACTTTGAAAAGAGAATGGATTTCAAAGAAAAACTTTTGAGAACATGCGAGGATTCATTGCATGATCAAATTTGGAAAGGGTGATAGATGATTTGGAAATCTTGAGGGACAACCTAGGCAATGAGTGTGACAAAATTAGACAATACCTATACCGAAGAACATCGCTACTCCAACACCCTCTCAAGACGAAGAACGGGCATGCACTTATAGATCATTTGCATACATGCATACATACAGATAATATTTATTTTGTAGGAAACTTGAACAAAAGCAAAGCTCCAAGAAGCGGAGTGAGACACATGACGCTCAGTAGCAGTTAAAAGCCGAAGCCTCCAAGACACGGAGCACCCGACAATCAGAAGGACAAGACATGAGGGCGAGGCTTGCCTGAACGTAGCAACTAGGGGCGAGGCCCACCTAAATATATTAGCTAGAGGTGACTCCCTTCGCGCAAATAGGATTTGGAACACCGGCCAGAGATGACAAAAATGGACCAGCATACCAGAAGACATTTTGACAAGATGCTGTCAATAATTGAAGCCTCCAAGCCCCCAAGACATGGAGCATCCAAAATCAAAAACTGAAGGCGAGGCTTGTTTGAAAGAAAATACCGAGGGTGAAGCTCACTTAAGGAAGAATATGGGGATAAGGCCCGTCTGAACGTAATAAATGGGGGCAAAGCCTGCCTGGAAGTAATAGTTGGGGGTGACGCCCGTCGTATAATTAGGTTTTGGAACGCCTATAACAGCAATAAGTTTTGGAATGCCTTGAGATCGAAAAATTGGAAATGTATTTGGAACGCCGATAGATTTGGAAACACTAAACGGCTTGGGAATGCCAATAGGATTGGAACACTGATGGACCATTCCAAACCCAAATGGGTTTAAGGTCAGATCTTGCGAGGGGTGTAGTGCGGCCTTAAATAATTCCTAGCGTCTCATACTAGGTGGCGACTATTTTATTCTCCGGTTAGTCCATCCAGACTGATCTGTACTCTCTATGAGCTGCGAGCTCAACAGTGTAGTGGTCACTGACGTCATAAGCATAGCGCTAAATCCCGCTTTGCTTCTACACATGTATAAAGTAATTAAATATCTATATTTTAAATTATAATATTATAATATTATAATTCCAAATATCCCAATCTCAAAATATCTTTATCAGTCTCTCAAATGTCCACAAATCATTTAAGATATTTTTAAAATCACCGAAATATTTCCCGAATAAGCGGGTACTAGCACGTCAACACCGGGAAATATTTTACACTTTACCAATAAAGTACATAATTTTCCTTATCATCATATATCGAAACAACTTAAATAATTCGTCAGCCATTCGGCTAATGTATGTGACCCATTGGGTT
Source organism: Zanthoxylum bungeanum (assembly GCA_019454045.1). Taxonomy (NCBI): domain Eukaryota; kingdom Viridiplantae; phylum Streptophyta; class Magnoliopsida; order Sapindales; family Rutaceae; genus Zanthoxylum; species Zanthoxylum bungeanum. Next base: position 6,707 of record SKCR01037795.1, on the reverse strand, counting down.
CTTTGTGAGTTGGACATGAGTCGATACGAACAGATTCATATCACTTTAGTATAACGCATTGCAACCAAAGTTTCCAATGATCATGAGTGATCTATAGTAAGATGTCATGACATCCAAACATAAAGAATGAAATTTCTGATAAACCTATATAGTCGTACTTACGTATAGTAAAGTCCCTCTATTATCGACTCCCGATCATATGCTCCGGCCAAATACTTAATCCCCTTGTATGATATTTTTGCCTAGGATCTCAAGCTCAAGTATTTGAGCCAGCAGATTCCATCTTAACAATCACTTGTCCTCATACATTAAGAACACATCGTGAGCAAGCTTCTTTCACCAGGCATGACGAGCCCACTCAACATACACAAGCGAATGATATGTCTCAATACAGATGTCAACCGTGACAACTCAGGTGAATGGATTTGTAGTACACTAGTACGGTTGTGCGATGAAGCATTTTTGGTGCGAATATGTAACCTATAGGGTCGGATCAGTGCTCCACGCAGCAGAAATGGGTCTAATCCATTGATATAGAGTATGGATGTATTTTTAAATATTTTAATGAAATATTATTTTCCATTACGAGTCTATAGGAAAAATATGAGATAAATCAGACTCTAGAAACTCTAAAATGGAGAAAAAATAAGTTTCAACATGCGCGCGTGTTGCGACACACAAGTGCGAGAGCGTCAGCTCTCGGTGTGTCACGCTACGCAAGCTTGCACATCATGACGCTCAAGTGTGAGAGCTCAGTGTCACACCAAGCAGACGTGCATGCCCTGACTCCCACAACTACGAGAGCTACACTTCGCGACGCCAAAGCTTGTGCGTCGTGACTCGGTCCTGCTGAAAATATTTATAGAGAGAAAATTCAATTTATATTCAATCTAATTCCCTTCCAACTTTTTGCAAACACTTCCATACACCCAGAATCCAAATTAAATTCAAAACCAACATGCAACACATATTAAACACATATAAAACAATTAAAGAACAAAATCATGTTTTTCAAAATATCAAATATTCTTACAAAACATAAAAGTTTTCAAAATAGATATATGCATAATCTTGAATCTAAAATTCAAACCAAACAAGAATCCCACAAAAAAACAACCCATGAACAATTGTAGGTCACTCAAAAGTGGTCAAGTGATTCTATAATGGTAGCCATAGTTCTAAGCTTTCATCAAGAGTTCTAAACTCCAATTTTGTGTTCTATGTCCAACATACATAAATTTGAACTAATCACAAGCATATTGTGTTTATACTTCCAAAGTATTTAAACACACATCTCTGACCATGTTTCAATCCTTTAAGCTATGTTATTATCCATAAAATATATAATACGTCATAATATGTTTCATTAATGATCTCAAATCATTAATAAAAACATAGTTTATTAAAGAACATCAAAGCTTACCTAGCAAGCTTGGATGAAAGATTAAATCTTCTAAGTAAAAGAAATGTAAAGAACTTTCAAAGCTTCTCTCACATTTGTTTTCTTTTGGTTGAAACTTATAAATAGAATTGCACAAACTTAGCTTTAATAATCAATATTTTAATTCTTAATTAATAAAATTTTTAATCAATCTTTTGGTAGGCATAATTTAATTTGACTAATTATGCATATTAGGTGTAATCTAATCATTTTTGTCTATCCATTTGATTAATCCAATTAAATAAAGAAAAAAATTTAACCACTTGATTAATCCAATTAAATCAAGCTAAGTACACATATTATTACATATTTTATAATTAGAAAAATATCCTCCAATTATAGAGATATTTATGAAATTACAATAAAGTCCAGTGTGATTATAAATTTAGATTAATCATATTAATCTAAATTGGTCTAATAAATAATTAATGTTATCGAATAACACTTAATTACTTTTATTGATAATTATAATGTCAAATATTATTTATTATCAAACATAATCGGCTACCCAAGTTCTCAATGAGTACACTTCATATTGTGAGACTCTCTAAGTTTAGGTTTATCCGTCACAGAATCCAATTTCAAACTTTGTGAATATATCAATATTTACCGCCCTTTTTACTTAATATTTTATATAGTTTCTCGAGTTTTGTGAATATTTTGATATGTTTTGTGTTATTTGGTAGATAAATAAGATTTCTGGACTCAAATGAATCAAATCGGGGCCAAAATGGCGAAAAACGGATTGAAAAGGGCAAAATGGGAAATTCACTGTTCATGTGTTGCGATGCGCAATCCCTTTCCGTCGCGATGTGCCACAATTATTGAGCTGTCAACACGTGTCATCACCACATCATCACGTGCGTCATCATCGCGTCATCATGACATCAGCATAATAATTCAGTCTGCCGACACGCGTCATCATATGCATCATCATGACGTCTGCATAATAATTCAGCCTGCCGACACGCGTCATCACATACATCATCATGATGTCAGCATCGCGATGCCAAGCCTTCATGCGTCGCGACACCGAGCCAATAACTGAGTCTGCCAATAGCCGCCATTCACTATTGAGAGCGTCGCGACGCCAAGCCTTCACGCATCGCGACGTGGCCCGATTTTGAAGCCTATAAATAGATGCTGATTTCATTTTAATTCTTCATACTTTTTTCTGGGAATTTCCTTAGAATACTAAGAAAGAGTATCTTGTTTGTTTAATTTTAGTTTTCTTGTATTTAATTTTTATTTTAAGTAATAAATCTTTCTTTGTTTTATTTGAAAGCATGAATAGGTAACTTCTCTCTACTGGGGTGAAATGTAAAGCTTTTATTATAATAATTTAGATTAATCTCCCTTAGTTATAATATATAAATTATCTTAAAACCTGAATTAATTGGATGCCGCCTTATTAGTCAGTTGGACTTAAATTAAATTAATTTTAACTTGACTTAATTGGATACCGCCTTTATGGTCGGTTGGAATTAATTAAAATCGGGCTTAATTGGATACTGCCTTTATGACGACTTCATATCATGTATTGTACTTCCTCCCTTACCTGTAAATGATTGTGACATCAAAACATTCATTCAGATGATACAACAATCAGTTCAGTTCAAGGGAAATACAACTGAAGATCCTAATACCCACATCAGCAACTTCCTGGAAGTTTGTGGCACATTCACTTACAACCGAGTGGTAGAAGAAGTAATGCGTCTGCGTGTGTTCCCATATTCCTTGAAAGACAGAGCTAAGGCTTGACTCCATTCACTACCAGCAGGTTCCATCACAACTTGGAATACTATTGCCAGTAAATTCCTTGCAAAATACTTTCCTCCAGCCAGAACAACAAAGCTGGGGAACGACATCACATCCTTTGTGCAACATGACTCAGAATCCCTCTGCGAAGCATGGGAAAAGTACAAAGAATTGCTCCGAAAATGTCCTCACCATGAGATTGCAAAGTGGCTACAAGTCCAAACCTTATACAATGGACTTTCTGGACTAATGAGAACCATAATAGATGCTGCTGCTGGAGGAGCTTTAATGGCAAAAGGAGAATATCAGGCCTGTGACTTAATTGAAGAAATGACCAACAATAATTCCTTGTGGCCAACAAAAAGGAGCATGATCCAATGAATAGTAGGAATCCACGAAGTAGGAGCTAACACAACAATGAATGCCAAGCTGGATCAGATATGCAAAAGTCTGGAAACTCTTAACATGCAGGTTAATGCTGGATCCACAAGTTCACCATATGGAGGAGCACTAGAGGCAGAATCTTACAACCAACACGATGAGACTGTGAACTATGTCAACAATTTCAACAGACAGAGGAATAATCCATATTCCAATACCTACAATCCAGTTTGGAGGAATCATCCCAATTTTGCATGGAGCAATACTTCAGGGCAAATGAACAACCCACCACCCAGATTCCAACAACAGAACAAAAGCTAGAAGTATGAAAAAGAACCAGGAATAGCAGAAGTGCTTGCTCAGATGAAAAAGCAAGAAGCCAAATATGACGCTTTAGTAGCTATGTTTCAAAGCCAATTAGCTTCTATAAAGGCACTAGAAAATCAATTGGGACAACTGGCCAATGCTTGAAGTTACAGACCACAAGGTACCCTTCTTAGCAACACATAACCAAATCCAAGGAACATAGGGAATGAGCAATGCCAAGTCATCACGTTGAAAAGCGGCACTGAAATCAACAAAGATGTTGGAGTCAAGGTATCTATTGAGGAAGTTCCAAAAGAAAGCAGCGAATCAGATCCACAAATGGAGGAAAAAGAGGCAAAAGAAAATGATCGAGAAATATTTTCTCCACCTCCACCTTTTCCATAGCGTTTCCAGAAACACAAACTGGACAAACAATTTGCTCGATTCCTGGATATCTTCAAAAAGCTGCATATCAACATTCCATTTGCATAAGTTTTGGAACAAATGCCCAGGTATATCAAATTCATGAAAGATATTCTGTCAAGAAAGCGAAGATTGGGAGATTACGAGATGGTAGCATTGACCGAAGAATGCAGCGCCATCATTCAAAGAAAGTTTCCCCCAAAGTTGAAAGATCCTGGCAGTTTCACCATCCCTTGCACCATAAAAGAACATTACTTCGGTAAAGCTTTGTGTGATTTAGGAGCTAGTATCAACTTGATGCCTTTGTCTATTTACAGGAAACTGCAGATTGGAGAAGCAAAACCCACCTTAGTCACTCTGTAACTTGCTGATAGATTGCTCACATTTCTGAGAGGTGTAGTGGAAGATGTATTGGTGAAAGTCGACAGATTCATTTTCCCAGTAGATTTCATTGTCCTGGACATGGAGGAAGACAAAGACACACCAATTATCCTCGGGAGACCATTCTTGGCTACAGGTCGAACCATCATTGATGTACAAAAAAGTGAACTAACCATGATGGTGCAGGACCAAGAAGTAACATTCAATGTTTTCAAAGCCATGAAATTCCCAAATGACTAAAAGGAAGAGAAATGTTTGAGACTTGATATAATAGATAGTATCATCCAGAACACAGATGCAATGCACATTTCCACTGACAAACTTGAAGCATGCATCCCCAACAAGATTGATAGAGAATTAGATGAAGAGATTCTGGAATGTATCAACTATCTTGATGGAGCCTCTCATTTCAGATCGACACCACAAGTGGAAAACTTGGAACTATCGAAAAAGGAGCGAATCAAGCCCTCGATTGAAGAACCACCGCAGTTGGAATTAAAGCCACTTCCGAACCATCTCAGGTATGCATACTTGGAAAACTCTTCTAATTTACCTGTGATTATTTCTTCGTCGCTAACATGTGTGCATGAATATAAGTTATTAAGAGTGTTACACGAGCACAAGAAAGCTATTGGCTGGACTATAGCAGACATTCGTGGCATCAGTCCATCATTTTGCATGCAGAAAATCCTGATTAACGATGAATACAAAGCCATAGTGGAACATCAATGAAGACTGAATCCAATCATGAAGGAAGTCGTAAAGAAAGAAATTATCAAATGGTTGGATGCAAGCATCATCTACCCCATCCCGGACAGCACTTGGGTGAGTCCTATGCAATGTGTACCAAAGAAAGAAGGAATGACTGTAGTTACAAATGAAAAGAACAAGCTGATTCCAACAAGAACAGTGACTGGATGAAGAGTATGCATGGACTACATGAAGCTGAACAAAGCAACACAGAAGGATCATTTCCCACTACCATTCATTGACCAGATGCTAGACAGATTGGTAGGACATGAATTCTACTACTTTATGGATGGATACTCAGGATACAATCAGATTGCCATCGCCCCAGAAGATCAAAAGAAAACCACTTTTACATGCCCGTATGGTACTTTTGCATTTCGCAGGATGCCATTTGGACTCTGTAATGCTCTTGCCACATTTCAACGTTGCATGATGGCTATCTTTTCAGACATGATAGAACAAAGCATGGAAGTCTTCATGGATGACTTCTCAGTATTTGGAGACTCGTTCGACCACTGTTTGCAAAATCTGGAAAAAGTGTTACAATGATGCGAAGATACAAACTTGGTACTCAACTGGGAGAAATGCCACTTCATGGTGCATGAAGGCATTGTCCTGGGACATCGGATCTCACAGAAGGGAATCGAGGTAGACAAAGCAAAAATTGAGATGATATAAAAATTACCTCCATCATCATCCGTCAAATGGATTCGAAGTTTTCTCGGGCATTGCATAATTTTACAGGAGATTATCAAAGACTTCTCCAAGATTGCTAAACCTCTGTGCAATCTGTTGGAGAAAGACATGTCGTTCCACTTTACCAAAGAATGCCACCATGCTTTTGAGATCTTGAAACAGAAGCTGGTCTCTGCCCCCATCATAGTAGCACCAGACTGGACGCTCCCATTTGAAGTGATGTGCGATGCTAGTGATTTTACTGTAGGTGCAGTTTTGGGACAACACGAAGCAAAATTTTTTCACACCATCTACTACGCCAACAAAACTCTTAATGAAGCACAACTCAACTACACAACAACTGAAAAGGAGTTGCTCGTAGTTGTGTTTGCTTTTGATAAATTCCAATCCTATTTGCTGGGTCCCAAAGTGGTGGTCTACATAGATCATTCAACAATCAAATACCTGATCATGAAGAAAGATGCCAAGCCCAGATCGATCAGTTGGGTGCTTCTATTGCAAGAATTTGACGTGGAGATCCGAGATAGGAAATGGACAGAAAATCAAGTGGCAAATTACTTGTCAAGGCTAA
>SKCR01037794.1:0-84518 GCA_019454045.1 Zanthoxylum bungeanum | reverse complement strand
CTACTTTCCTTCAGCACCTGAAACGAATTGCAAATGTGAATGGGACAAGCAGAATCTAAAATCCAGCTGGATGTAACGGCTTCACAAGCCAAAGATAAATCAATAACTGGAAAAATAAAAGTACCTGATGTAGAAGCTCTGTCTCTCCTCACTTGAGCAATGTAATCAGGACAGTTCCTTTTCCAGTGCCCACTTTGCCGCAGTGGTGGCATTTGTCTTCAGAAGCCCTTTTGGGCTTTGCAATCTTCGCCTGTTGTTGAGGACCAAAAGCCTTCTTCTTCTTCTTGCCTTTCTTGTTCTTTCCCTTGGACCATCCTTGGGAAGAAGCCGAAAGAGAAGTAGTTCTAGGAGGGCGAGTCGGTACTCCCTTCTTAAGGTCTTCTTCTGCCGTGAGCAACATCCTATGGAGCTCCTGGTAGGTACAGACAGTCCCGTGCATGTTGAAGTACATCACGAACTGGCGAAATGAAGCTGGTAGTGAACCAAGAATGACACTCCTACCGAGAATGTCATTCAAGATGAGATTATGTTGCCTCAATTGATCGATCAAATCGATCATCTGAAGAACATGTGGGCTAACACTCTGCCCCTCATCCAGACGCGCATGGAACAGTTCCATGGCGACTTTGTGAACAATCACTTGTTCCTGGTTCTCAAACGATTGTCTCAATCGCGTCATCATACTATAGGAATCTAACATACCATAGTACTGTTGCTTGAGTTTCGGAGATAGTGAACTAAGGATGTATGATTTAACCCTTAAATCATCATCCTTCCAAGTTTCAAAAACTTGGCGTTCCTCCTCCGAAGCATCCGCACCCACTGCAAGGGGCAACAGACCCTCAAGAACATAACCCACCTTTTCGGAATCGAGGACAATCCTCAAATCCAATTCCCAGTCTGCAAAGTTCTCAGCGCCTTTCAGTTTGTTCGCATCAATCATACGCGCAAACTGATTTGTGGATTGTGCCGCCATCGCTAATCTATCATATAGATCACGAAAAACGGTTAGCAGAAATTAAAGCAGTTTCATATAATATCAAAAGCATAAACTAGATCATGGATTTTTAATCTAATATGCCCCTCCCACTAAATCATGCAATACTGTAATCCCAAAACAGAATACAAATATTTAATAATTAAATTAAATACTAATAGTGAAAAGTGGATCCCGTGAATATATTTCGGCTCACAGCAGAGGCACGGTCTCGCCTACGTATATATCATCAGGTAGACAACTCATTTGTCAATCATTCACTAATGACTCCTAAGTATCCGGTCCTGGCCGTTTCTCGTTGTCGCTGCGAAGGCAGGCCCACAAGGAGACGTACCAAGGTTAAGTCGTCAATGATAAACTCAAGTTACTTACGTAATCCTGACAGCTAGGGCACGTTCAGAATTCCGATTTTACTTGAATTTACCTAGTATCTGATATACATCCGGTATAAATAAATCTTTATCGGCTACATCCTCACAGCAGAGGCACGGTCTCGGATGTAGTCACAAAGAAGTATTTATAAACCGTATTGACAAGACAGACCATATAACATGCATCAAATACATAATTACATTCAAACCTTATTAATTAGGGATTTTCCGCTAAGTGTCATACACTCTAAATCTAACCAATTTAGATCCTAATAAGCATGCATAAAGTCAAGAAAACATGATTAAACATTGATTCAATGAAGGCTAATCATTTTAGGTGGCCTAGAATCAGACTTGCTCTGATACCATTTTGTAGGGGTTTTTAGGGGGTGAATCCGGTAACGCAGCGGAAGCGGTGAAAATTCGATTTTCAGATTTCAAAAATTTTTCTCGAATTAATTAAATAAACATATTTATTTAACATTACAATAATCAAATTATGAAAATAAATTCAATAAAACATTTTTAGGTGAATTTACCGAAATACCCTTGCTTTGTATTTTTGTCCATTTTAGTCCGAAATTGATCAAATTAATTTTGAATGATTCTAAATCATTTCCAAGATGAACTTATGATGTTCAAAACATCAAAACACCAAAGCAACCAAAATCCCCAAATATCAAGTCCTTGGCCGAGAGCCTCATTTAGGCTCCAATTTGTGCATTTTGCACTTTCATGCTTCAAGACACATCCAAATGAAATCCAATCAACATGAAACTTTGTATGCATCATATACACACAAAATTACACAACATATATGAAAATCCCCAAATTTGGAATTGGTCATGATCCCTAATTTTTCAATTTCCACAAATTGGACAAATTAGACCAAATACATTAAATCAATTACTTCAATCATCATTCTTCCATCCAATCCAAGTCTCAACACAATGAAACAACTCAAGATCAAATCTAGGTCATTTAAGAGTGGGTCAATAACTCTAGATTAGCAACATGGTTTCAAAAAACCTTAAAAGAAAGTTTACAACTACAATAGTCACAACCTTCCTTCATCATACATGCTCAACACTTCAATCAAACTTCCATCAACAAAAACACAAAGAAATAAAGAAAGAAATAATCTAAGAACATCACATGTTGAAGCCTAGAACCTAAGGAACAATTTCCTCTCTAATAGCAAGTTTGAAAAACTTACTAAATTACAAGCTATCTTTGATATGTCTTTCTTTTCTCAAGCTTTCCTTAGTTTTCTTCAATGGAGTTAATTTGGTAAAGTGTATTTTGTTTTGTGTAAAGTGAAATGAAAATCAATATATACTTGCACCATATGTGCCTTGGCCGAATTTCACAAATCCAAACACAAGTTATGTAATTTCATTTTCATTTCAAATTAATTTGGTCAACTTGCATAAATATCTAAATACAACTTTATTAGATATTTAATTAAGTCAACAAAAACAACTAACATCATTTAATTTAAATATCCTAACATAAGATATTTATATTTTAATTAATTTAATCATTTAACAATTAAATAATTAATTAATTAATCAAATACAAATATATTAAATATATATATAATATTTACATTAAATATTAAAAACATATATTCATTTAGGATATAAGTCAAATAACTCATTTTGACTATTAATTAATGTGTATTTAAATTAATCAAGTATTAAATGTAAATACACAATAATTAGGCAAATGACTATCTAGTCCTTTTAGCACGTATCTTGCGTTTAACCTTTAAACGACTTTACAATAATCAATATTATTTATTAATGTTGCTCTAGTGCTCTACGAGTATGTTTCATTATTGAGACTCTCTAGATTCAGGTATATCCGTCACGAAATCTAATTTCGTGTCCATAATCTATCCACCCGTAGATTATGACGATCACGGATAATCTCGATGAACCATACAGGTCGAGGTCATGGCAAATGTATAATTCCTCCGTCACAGGTATCCGGATAAATCCCAGAGATATAGATGTAAACGTCAAATCTCTATCGGGATTATCCAGTCGACTATTCTATTAGCAATCTCAAAAGAATGTTTAGAACTAGCTTCTAAACTTTACCACGGGCCCATGGTTTTATCTGATTGCTAATCATATGGACTACCTATGCTCTGATACACAGAACTGACGGATCCTATCTTGATACACATAGGACACCCTGAGGATCTGTCTACACCCAACGAACAGGCGGAGGTCTGATCTAAATAGATCGGTGACGTGACTGCCGTCTAAGTGTAGAAGATGTCTCATGTGCCCACAATGGCCATCTCAAGTCTAAGAATCATAAGTGCTACTCAACCCAAGAAGATTCTTATTGACGCTGGTGTACCATCCATTAAGAATCTTCGGTGAGTCGTTCAGTGTTTATCCGCTATAAACACCTACACGTCTATACTAGTCTCCAAGACTTATGGTTCATTGAGAAACCATTGGAATCATATATTCCAGTATATGACATGTATCGGTCTCAACGAGTTTACTATACTGACCAAGTAGTGTAAACCTTGACCAGGAACTGTCTGAGAATGACAACGTCATGATACTACTCAATGTCCGTTGCGACGCTTTTGCAACTGTATCATGACTAATCATTCTCGGGTCATTACGTCTTTACCACATAGAAAGATAGATTATATTACAGAAACTGCATATATTATTCATAATAATAATGTTTTACAAAAGTATTTAACAGAAATACAACCGGGAATTGGCGCTCTGAGCACCAACCCCAACACAAGGTACGTGAATCATGACTTCTTGGGTTAAATAAGAGCTTAAGAAACAATTCTATCTTGAGAATTCTGAACATGAGGCACGCCCAAAGCTCCACCGTCTCTCTCACAAATGATCCATCAGGGAATATGTAAAAAAAAGATCTCAGAACTAATCCTAGAAATATCGGATATGTCCGATAAAGAGTCTCTTTTTGCCTTCATTGATGGGCTCCAAAATTGGGCAAAGATAGAGGTACAATGACGAGGACCAACCAACCTTGCCAACATCATTTCTATTACCGAATCATTATTTGAATTCGAAAAGAATGAGCCCCCAAATCCAAAAAGCCAAAGGAGTAACAAGGGAAAAGATGAGGGATAGCATTATGGGCTATCAAATGAAAGAAGTCATTCGCCTTCCAAATCCCACTCCAAAAGCAATATAGGAAAACTGCATAAGGAGAAGAAGCACAGAGATAAGCCAAAACTTTCATGTTTCTTATGCGATGTGCCACACATTGCTCGAGATTGTCCAAAGAGGTATAAGCTCTCCACTCTCATTCAAGAGGATGAAAAACCACGACGATAGTAGCTAAAGATGGGAGCACTACAATCACTTAATGCCATCAATGCAAAAGTAGAAGCTCCAAAGGAAGGCAATGAATGCAGAGTATACGTCCAAGCTAAAGTAAATTGTCTTTACTCTCGTGCCTTAGTAGATATTGGAGTTTCCCATAATTTCATTGAAGTTTGAGAGGCCAAGAGGATTGGTTTCAAATTGAGGAATAGATGGGTTGGATCAAAGCTTCCAACTCGTAACCAAAATGTATCTATGGAGTAGCATGGGGAGTAAGGCTCCTCAACTTGCTGTAGATGGAGGGCTTGATGCCCGTAATAATCTTTTTTATTTGGTCATTCTCCGAGAGTCGTGTTTACATTCTCAAGAGTTGGCTTCTCCAGCGGTCAACATATTCCTTGAAGCTCTCCTCTTACTTTTGATTAGTATTTTCTAAATCACAGAGCGAAAGATTAATCTCCATGTCCGTGACAAACTTATTTAAAAAGATGTTATAAATTCTCTAATATATATAGTATTAGAGTAGGAGAGACATGTCCTTTAAGTAGTGTTTTATGGGAAAGGTACAATGATTAATGGACGTGTCCTCTAAGTTGGAAGGATGAGTCTCTAGGCTTCAAAAGGCATAAGGGAATGGGTATAACCCTTAGGAGGGTTACACCCCAAACCAAATGGTACCCTCAAATGCACCATTTGATGCCTATATAAAGAGGCATTGAGGGTTCACTCTAATAATCCAGAAAATCATATGTTCCATATATTATCTTATAGTCATTTAAAGAAGAAGAGAGTTTACACCATTTGTCATTGTTCAAGATCTTGTGAAAGAAGTGCTTATTCTACAAGAAGCATCCAAGTAATCCTGGGAGAACGTTAACCACAAGACATTCATTAAGCACCGATACGAGGCTAATAAGTTCTTAAAGACAGAGGTAACTCGATTTGGATTATGTCTTATCATCTTCAATTTCTCCAGTTTTTTTTCTAAGTTTTAATTTTAGTAAGTTATTTGATGAATGCATGTTAAATTGATGCATGTTAGTAAATGTTTAAGTTGATTGATGCATGTTAATTTCGTTTAATGACCCATATTTACCAACAATCTTATATTTTAAGTGTTGTTAGATGAAATTTTACATGTTTTAATTGTCAATTTTCTGGAAAATATGTTATGTGTATGAAAAATACGCATGGACGTTCAAACACCCGTCGAACGTGTAGGCACAAATTCTATTTTATACAATTTCGTTCGAACACATCTTCAAACGCAACTCGAACGTCAGCCTTCTGTAAAAGAACATTCTAATGCGTTTGCGAATGCACCACGGACGCGAAATCTATGGAACACTTCGTTCGAATGCGTTTACGAATGCAACACGAATGTGAACTCTCTAGAACACTTCGTTCGAACGTGTTTACGAACGCTACACGAACATGAACTCACTGGAAAGTTTTGTTCGAATGGATTAACGAACGTGACACTAATGAAATTAATCCTTTAATTATTTTTAGATTAAAAATAATAACATAAACTTAGATTAATTTATCTTACCATGTATGACACAATGTTAACTTAGTAAAATCATATACTGTATTATTATAAACTTGGAAGTATATGTTTAAGTTAATATTAAGGTGTTCAATTATCACCAGCATAAACATAGTGATAAAGTTAAAAATTAATTGTGTGTTACATACTTGGTTGAGAATTAAAAGTGTAACCTTACACAAGTAATTTCGTCCAAGCTTGATTGACTTATACACTTAAACACATACAAACCTACACAAATTTATTATTGTATTGTGAATTGAAGTGTAATAATAAGTTTGAATGTCTAAGATATTCTATTGAGAAAGTGTTTAAAAGATATTCTGTCGACAAGGCGATAAGAGCCTAAGTGGGCAGAGATTTAAGTGGTTACTTCGGACCCCCATCGTCCTCTGGAATATTCCTTTATTCATTTATCATAAGAAACATTAGTCGTAAATTCAAGGACTTGTGTTATTTGGTACTACTGTCCAATATAACAATGAGTGGATTCTCAGTATATCAGTTAAACAAGATCATATGTTTGATCGTTGTGTAATTTTTCTTTTGTAGACTTATTGATTACTGTTGGTTTTTTAAGTTACACATGGCTAGCGGAAATATCACAGTACCAGTCGCTTATGGAGAAAAATCGAAAAATTTTGGTAGAGCAAACTTTAAACAATGGCAGAGCGAAATGTTGTTCTACATGACAACACTGCAGTTGGCTAAATACCTCAAAGATCCTCCGGGTCCTGTGGAGGGAGAAACGGAAACAGCCAAGCAACTGCTAGAATAGACATGGTCGTCATGTGACTTCTTGTGCAAGAACTACCTCTTGGGAGGACTTGACAATATCCTGTATAATGTGTACCAAGACATGACTTCTGCGAAGATTCTCTGAGAATCTCTCGAAAATAAATACAAAACCGAGGATGCATGACATAAGAAATTTATCGTGGGTAGGTTCTTGGACTACAAGATGGTAGATGCAAGGACATTGATGTCTTAGTTGGACGAACTACAGTTAATCATTCATGAAATATTGGATGAGAGAATGAAACTCTGCAAGACGTTTCAAGTGTAAGTGTTCCTAGAGCATGCCAAGATCGTCTAAGAGTGATTTGTGTGTGAATAAAATCAAAAGAGTTGCGGAAAATACTCACATTGATCGGTTGAGGAGATTTCAAAAATTCCTTATTTGTTGGATGTGTTGGAAGCTTCGGAGCTTGAAATCGAGTTCCAAACTCTTGGGTGAGTTTCCCTATCACCTTGATCCATTCATTTAAGTGCTAGCTTGAACAAAAATGAAAGAAAAATTTACTCCTCCAATGAGCATGGTTCACAGTTTTGAGAGAGAATAGGGAATAGTGTTTTTCAAGTTCTAAACTTGTTACCAAATGTTGACTTCTAAAGTTAACTTAAGTGTGTTGTGTAAGTTAAATGAATTACATTTAATAAAGCCAACCACCTCCATCACATTTATGACTACTTGATGTAAGTCAAATGTCAAGTTGATGTAAGTTGGTGGGCCCCACTTTAAATTCAAAATTCAAGTGGGTTTGCTCAACACACTTCGGGCTCGGGTTCGTTTAATCCGATTAAACGAATTTTTCGTTGCGACGTAATTAAATCCAATTTTATTAAATAATAATGTCTGGCAAAATTATTACGGAATTCGCTTACGAATTAATTCCAAATTAATTCATTCGCACGAATTAAAATCCAATTTTAATTTCGCATTGAAATATAATTTCAATTAATATATCTAATATATTATTTTAGCTCAATTAAATAAATTAAATAGTAAAATCAAATTTCACTATTAAATTTACTTTACCGATTAATTCTAAATTAATCGCGTTCTCTCTTCTCGACGAATTTAATCCCAAATAAATTCTTGACGCAATTAATCTCAGATTAATTCTTTCTCTTTTAATTAATCTCAGATTAATTTATTGTCGTAATTAATCCCAAATTAATTTTCTCTCTCATAATTAATCCCAGATTAATTTTTTGTTCGAGTCAAATCTCAACGGTGAATCTTCGGCAAGCGACCCAAGAGATTCCTGGATATGTTGGTAGTAAATACGGTCATTGAACTATCCGAATACGTGCATACCCGGTACCATGTTCTCACCGATTTACAAGACATGGTTGGCTTCTAGCAAAGCACCGTGCCTACCCAATTCTCCAAAAATATTCTTTAAAGGAATATGTAATCTTTGTCAGGCGTAGCATACGTAGTATTTCGTATTGCGATCCAGTATTAGAATGTCACATGTTAGGCCTGAGGCTGGAATAGTGTCTGCCCCGTACGAAGCATATATCGGATCACTGGTAACTAGTCTCTATAATCGGATAATCATGACCTTGTCATATTATCCCAATAGCTGCAGCATACAAGAGTACCAGTTCCGTATCCTGCGTGATCATCATCTTCATATGACTGAAGTGATACTTCCATCTTGACATCACATCCAATACACTACGATTCTCAGTATACCCAGAAGAGGTGTACACGGAACCTGTTAAAGTCCCGGACGACCAAAACCAAAGTATACTGATTGTCGCAAGTATTAGCGATGAAAGTCTCAAGTTAAGACCAAATACATCTACCATGATTCGGATTCCCATAGACACATAGTCATACTACCAATGAGATTCTGATGGGTCTATCCAGAGCGAAACTGTTTCCGTACCATCGGTAAACAAAACCTCATATTACACTTGCATAAGTGTCCAATACCCAAATATATGAGAACTATGCCATTATGCCTCCATAATGCGCACACGTGCAATACTAGTCTATTCCGCATTATTGATGTCCAGTCTCGATAATACAACGACTAGGGATATTTAATGATTAAATCTTAGTGGATTAATATTATCTCATATCTTATTAATCTGGTACTAATCATATGGACTTTTATCATTTATATATCCCGGTAATCCAATTACAAATGATAAAAGAGCAATTTCTTTTGTCACATAGTTAATTTTTACAACAACGCCATGTTCTGTACAAATAGTGATGCTATGGGTCATAATTGTCCAACATCAAGTTTCCACAATCATTGAAAAGTTGCCTCCATCATTGAAGGACTTCAGGAGCTATCTGAAACATAAAAATAAGCAGATGAGTCTTGGAGACCTTACATTTCGATTGAGGATCGAAGAGGACAACATGAAGTCCGAGAAGGCCAGCTACAAGATTATGGAGTCTAAGGCTAACATCGTCGATGGTGGAAAGGGTAGCAAAAAGAGAAAGAACAGTGAAGATGATTCTCCCAAGTAAATAAGAAGTTCAAGGGGAAGTGCTACATCTGTGGAAAAAGCGGTCACATGACAAAGGACTGCAGAAATAAGAAGTCTCAGGACAAAGGCAAAAAAAGAAAAATGAGACCAATGTCACTGAGGATGAGCAGCTAACTGATGAGATTTCAGAGATGAACCTCTCAGCAGTTGTAACAGAAGCCAACTTGGTTGGAAATCCGAGAGAATAATGGGTAGACACTGGGGCTACTCGTTATATCTGTGATGATAGCAAGATATTTTCCTCATATCAGAAGGTCGATGGTGGCGATCATCTGACAATGGAAAACTCTTCAACCTCTAGAGTGGTTGGACAAGGCACAATGGTTCTGAAGATGACATCTGGGAAAGAGCTTACATTGAAGAATGCGTTGCATATTCCTGATATTCGGAAGAACTTGGTTCGAGTTCACTTGTTAGTAAAAATGATTTCAAGCTTGTATTTGTTTCTGATAAGTTTGTACTGATCAAGAATGATGTCTATGTAGGAAAAATATACCTCACTGATGGCCTTTTCAAGTTCAATGTAATGACTGTCAATCGACACAATGCTAATAATAAAGCTATATCCACCGTTTATATTATTGAGTCATAAAATGTATGTCATGAGAGGTTATGACAAGTTAATTATGATACAATGTGTAAATTAATTAACATGGACCTTATACCTAAATTTACAATTGATAACCAACATAAATGTGAGGTATGTGTTGAAGTAAAAATACATAGAGCATCATTTCATTCCATAGAACGAAGTTCTAAACCCTTGGAACTTGTACAATCCGATGTATGTGATATGAATATTGTGCAAATAAGAGGCGGTAAAAAGTATTTTGTCACTTTTATCAATGATAGCACAAGATTCTGTTATGTGTATTTGCCGAGGAGCAAAAATGAAGCTATTGAGAGATTTATACACTATAAGAACAGAGTTGAAAATAAACTTGGCAAGAAAATCAAAAGAATCAAGAGTGATAGAGGAGATGAATATGTGTCACCGTTTGGTGAATATTGTTCCAATCATGGAATTATTCACGAAACTACTGCTCTTTATTCGCCTTAACAAAATGAGATTGTGGAACGTAAAAAACCGAACGTTGAAGGAAATGATGAATGTCATGTTGACAAGCTCTGACTTACCCCCAGAACATGTGGGGGGAAGCCTTGCTTTTGGCAACTACGTTCTGAACAAGCTACCTCATAGAAGATTGGACAAGACACCATATGAATTATGGAAAGGTCACATACCTTCCTATAAATATCAGAAAGTGTGGGGGTGTCTCGCCAAAGTGATGGTTCTTAACCTAAGAAGGTTAGAATAGGACACAAGACTGTTGACTATATATTCATTGAATATGCTCACAACAATAATGCGTATCGATTCTTGGTACATAAGTCTGAAATTCATAACATCAATCCAGATATGATAATTGAGTCAAGGAATGCGACATTCTTTGAAAAGACATTTCCTTGTAAGGAAAGACAAATAATAGAGTCTCTCAAAAGAACTATTGATACTGTCAAAGGCAGTGATCAAGTTGACCAAAAATCAGATCAACATGAAAATGTTGAGGAAATTGAACCTAGACGTAGCAAGAGAGCTAGAACGTCTAAGTCATTTGGACCTGATTTTCTGACATACTTGTTAGAAAATGATCCTTAAAACTATAAAGAATCAATGTCTTTGTCGGGGGAACCTTTGTGGCAAGAGGCTATTAATAGTGAGATTGATTTTATCCTACAAAACCATACTTGAGAGTTGGTTGATCTTCCTCCAAGTTGTAAGACACTGGGCTA
The DNA here is from genome assembly GCA_019454045.1 of Zanthoxylum bungeanum. Lineage (NCBI taxonomy): Eukaryota > Viridiplantae > Streptophyta > Magnoliopsida > Sapindales > Rutaceae > Zanthoxylum > Zanthoxylum bungeanum. The sequence goes on along the minus strand of SKCR01037794.1, from coordinate 73,175 downwards.
CAAATGGATATTCAAACAGAAGATGAAATCGGATGGATCGATAAATAAGTACAAGGCAAGACTTGTCATAAAAGGTCATAGATAAAAATAAGGCCTTGATTACTTTGATACATATTCACCAGTGACTCGTATCACGTCAATAAGAATGCTCATAGCCATAACAGCTATATTTGGTCTTGAAATACATCAAATGAATGTAAAAACAGAATTCTTAAATGGTGAACTAAATGAAGATATTTACATGGAACAACCAGAAGGTTTCAATGTTTCTGGATAAGAACAGAAGGTGTGCAAACTTGTAAAATCCTTATACGGATTAAAAGAAGCACCTAAACAATGATATGAAAAATTTGACAAAGAGATGTTGTCAAGTGAGTTCAAAATCAATGAGTGTGATAAGTATATATACACCAAATCAACTCAAAAAAGATATATCATTGTGTGTCTATACGTAGATGATATGCTGATAATTGATAGCAATCATGAGATGATTCAGTCTACCAAGAAAGTATTGACCAGTAAATTTGATATGAAAGATTTAGGAGTAGCTGATGTAATCTTAGGAATTAAGATTTCCAGAACATCAAAAGGGTATATATTATCTCATACTTATTATGTTGAGAAGATACTTGAGAAATATAATAAAGGAGATCTAAATGTGGCTAGAACTCTTGTAGACCCAACTCTTCATTTATCAAAGAATATTGGCTCAAGCGTATCGCAATTAGAGTATTCGAGAATCATCGGAAGTCTGATGTATCTCACAAATTACACACGATCAGATATCGCTCAAGTTGTAAACAGGCTTAACAGATATACGAGCAATCCATGATATAACCACTGGAAAGCCATAGTAAGAGTTTTGAGGTATCTGAGAGAAACTTCAAAATATGGCCTGCATTATACGAGATATCATGTCGTTCTAGAGGGATACATCGATGCTTAATGTATATCTGATATAGTGGATTCCAAATCTACGAGTGGATTTATTTTCACACTTGGTGGTGTAGCCGTATCATGGAAATCCTCGAGGAAAAAATGTATTGCCCGGTCTATTATGGAATCAGAGTTCATAGCATTAGACAAAACAGCGGAAGAAGCGGAATAGCTTCGAAATTTCCTAGAGGATATTCCAAATTGGCCTAAACCAGAGCCAGCGATAAGTATACACTGTGATAGTCAATCAGCTATTGGGAGAGCCCAAAATATAATGTATAATGATAAGTCTCGACACATACGTCGCATACATAATACCATACTACAACTGCTCTCGAGTGACATAATTTCAATAGATTATGTCAAATCGAAGGAAAACCTAGCAGATCCACTTACTAAAGGTTTACCTAGAGAGCAAGTTGAGAAGTCATCGAGGGAAATGGGCTTGAAGCCTATAAGTTAAGAATTGTCACTGTGGAAACCCAACCTAGCTGACTGGAGATCCCAAGATCTAGGTTCAAAATGGACAACTGAAACTTTGTGCAATTCAAAACAAGCACTATAGAGTTTTATACTCTTTCCTATTCATGTAATGACGCAGAGTGCTGTCTGTCAAGGCTAGGATAAACTAATGCTTTTAATGATCACTATATTAAGAGAAGAGTCCTAATGAGAGTAAAAGGTAGATTACCTCTTTATAGTAGATCACCTATTTCAAGTAAGAAGTAAGGTCGCTTCCATAAGAGTTTTAAAGACTAAATTCCCTAAAGTACTTGATGAATCCAGGACCAATGTTCATGGCCGAAATGAACACAACCGTAGAACGGGAAATGATTGAAGTAAAGCTGTGTGTTGGCAATTATCTTGGTTTACACCAACGACAGAACAATTCAAGATTATGGGTCACTGCTTTGCCAAGTAAATCTGATTGTCATTCACTAGGAAAGGTTCAAGGCGAAAGCTACCTATTTCGATGCAGTTTTATTTCATGGAAACCCTCTTAAGTATCTGCATTAATATTAGAGAATTATGAGGGATTGTTATAAATTCTCTAATATATATAGTATTAAAGTAGGAGAGACATGTCCCTTAAGTAGTGTCTTATGTGAAGACACAATGATAAAAGGGATATGTCCTCTAAGTTGGAAGGATGAGTCCCCAAGCTTCAAAAGGCATAAGGGAATGGGTATACCCCTTAGGAGAGTTACACCTCAAACCAAAAGGTACCCTCAAATGAACCCTTCCATGCCTATATAAAGAGACCTTGGGGGTTCACTTTAATAATCCATAAAATCAGATGTTCAATCCATTGTTTTAGAGTAATTTAAAGAAAAAAGAGAGTTTCCACAATTTGTCATTGTTCAAAATCTTGTGAAAGAAATGTCATTTCTACAAGAAGCATCCAAGTAATCATGGGAAAACATTAGCCACAAGACATCTGTTGAGCATCGAGGCGGGGCTAATAAGTTCTTAAGGACAGAGACAACTAAACTTGGATTTTATTTTATCATATTCGATTTCTCCAGGTTTTTTTCGAAGTTTCATGATCTAAGTTTTAATTTTAGTAAATTATTTGATGAATGCATGTTAAATTGATGCATGTTAGTAAATATTTAAGTTGAATAATGCATGTTAATGTTGTTTAATGACACATATTTACCAACAAAAGGCTTCTGTCAAAGCCCTCTAGTCATCATTTACTTTCTTTTTCAGACTGTGGTACTATATTACAGGTGTTCCTACAAGTGTCATCCCAAACATTTTCTGAACCTGGCGTTTGAACAGGCCAATGGAACTCATCAACGATACATACTGGTGGAGATGTACTTTTGGATCCCGTTCATAACATCATAACCCAATAAGTCTTCATGTTTGCCCTTCATTTTTTTGGCCACCGATTCCATTTGTTTTTTCAGTTTATGGAGTTCAGCTCGGGAGTTGATCACGTTGCCTACATCATACTCAGCCGTGTCCAACTTAAAGGAGTTTACAAAGTTCATAAATACAAAAAAAATTTAACCATTGAAAAGTAAACAAAAAATATAGGACACTGAAAGAACTGTGCTAGAACATTAGAAAGTCTAGAATGATTAAGACCATATCCAAAACTTGAGTGTTATATATATCATTTTATATATAATTGCAGAGGATATTTGCTTCTTTTTTTTTCAGAGAGCACCCACATTGCGAAGGAGGTGAGGGAGGTTTTTTCAGAGAGTCTGGTGATATTTTTAAATTTTGAATGGAAAAAAAAATTGAAAAAATCCAAACAAAATCGGGTTGGGACCGAGTAATAAGTCCGAAACCCGACAGCAAATAAACCACATGTATACGAAAATTTATATTATATTTCGGATATATATGTTATCTCTCTTATAATACTTGGATCCCATAATTATATGAGGCCCAACTATTATGAGAAAAATATCATATACCACTCGAAATATGATATATTATCTGATATATACACGCGCGCGCCGCTCATAAAAACCCTCACAAAAACACACAAGCCTTCATTCTCGAACATTACTACCATTACAGACTGATACACTAGTTTTGGAAAAGCTAGGGTTTTGAGTTATGGCGGAGGAGGCAGCGAAGGAACTCACGGAGACTAAAGCGGCGTCGGCGGCGACGTCCGAAGACGTGGATCTGGAAGGAGGAGAAAACAGCAGCGACGCGAATGCGAAGCGAGCGAGGGAGGAGGATGGTGAGGGAAACGGCGATGTTTCGAAGAAGCAAAAGGGAGACGAGGGCGAGAAGTCGGTGGAGGAAGAGCGGTTGGAGATTAGTGGGTCGGGTCGGGTAACGTTGGGTCCGAAGGAGTTCGGGTCTTCGGTTGAGATGTTCGATTACTTTTATAAGTTTCTTCACTTCTGGCCTCCCAATTTGAACGTCAACAAGGTCGGGATTTTATATATGTATTTATTTATTAATTTAATTTTGAGGGAAAAAACAAAGAATACATGTTTGGAATATGATTAATTGATTAATTATTGCTTTTGTTTCAAATTAGTTAAAGTAAGATGTTAATTAGAAAGAAATTTTGATAAATAATTTCAATTGGTTTTAAGTTAATAGTTAGTTATGCATATGAATCGGGGGTGGGTATCATTGCTTTGTTGTTATGTTTTGAAGGAGGGAATGATATTTAATTACTTATAGAGAGTTTGACTGGCTGTGTATAATTGAACGGACAAGGGAGAGAGTCTTAGCCCAGTGGTGGTGTGATGACTTTGTGATGGTAGCTATGTCTAAGAATTATCTCTTAGTTTAAGAGAGAGAGTATTGAGATTGGTTGGTCATGTTTCTGAGTAGTATGGAATATGGATTAAGCAGTGAAAATGGCTAGATAATGTCCCACCTCCTTCAAGGATATGTTCAGGAGGAACTTAAAAACTGAGGGAGGAGAGAGATCCGGGGCCATTGCGTTTATCTTGATATATTAAAGACACCATCATAGGTTGAAATATCACTTATCAGAAGAAAAACTAAGTACTTTGTTTTCTTTTACTCTAGACTCAGGTTTAATGTGATATCTTTTTAATTGTTTCTTGACATGCATATGCAAAGTCACTTTGCGACGCTAACGCTAACTTTGTCTTTCGGAGAGTTAAATCTTCATCAGGAATTAATGGACCATGTAGTGCATCAAGTATGAATATGTGTATGCACAGTTCTCTTTGTTGGTAGTTCTTTTCATTAAATTTGTGGTTGGTTTGTGCTTCAGTACGAGTACATGGTACTGCTGGACTTGCTCAAAAAGGGTCATGCAGAACCTGACACAAAGATTGGCGGAGGGATCCGAGCTTTCCAAGTTCGATACCATCCAACATATAAGAGTAGGTGCTTTTTCCTAATTAGAGAGGATGAAACTGTTGATGATTTCAGCTTCAGGAAGTGTGTAGATCATATACTTCCCCTGCCTGAAGACATGAAAGTAAAATCCGATACCAACAAAGCAGTAGGTGGTGGTAGCGGCAAAGGTCGTGGAGGAAGAGGAAGAGGAAGAGGTGGCCATGGCCGTGGAAGAGGTGGTAAGTCGAGAAACTGAGATTTGTGTGAGATTATCAGAGAGTTTTGTTTGTAGACTCGATGAGGGTATTTCTTGTGTTTTTATAATTTTATTTATCCAGTTAAACTTCTGCATAATTCCAATTTTGGCAATTAATGAGTTCTTCTGCTTAGTTGTGCTGAGTTCATGTATTGGGTATTACTTGGTGGCAAATGGGTTATAATTTGGTTGTCAGATCATTGGTTCTAGTTCAGGGGCTATATTTTTTTTTTTTAAAAGCATGGGACAGTCAGAGGTTTTACTTGCTCCATTTAAGCTTGGATCGGGTGATTTGATAATGAAATTTTCAACGTTTAAAAAAAAAATTGTTCTTGTAGTTAAACACTTAGCCAATTGAATCCTATTTGGCAGTGGTCTTAAGCTCTACCATCTCAAGATAAAAAACAGTGGTATCATATTTACTCATATAACAATCTAATAATATATTATCATACGTTTTAAGATAATAATAAAAAAAAACTATTAGGTGGACGGTGTGAAAAGCCAGCGACTTACCCTGTTCTGTGTTGGGAAATTTCTGAAGGCACGGGACACAGGTCCCGGGAATTAATCGAGATGCGAGTAAGCTGGCCCGGACACCCCGATTATCAAAAAAAAAAAAAAAAGTTTTACTAGGTGATGGAATCATATTTGCAAGCCTTTTGATTGTTTTGATCGTTATATTATTTAATCCTTACATATTATCGTTGTAATTTAGTTTTAAAAGCTAATAATTTGATCATCAACAACCACTCATTGGCAATTAAGTAAATAAATAAATTTGGCAGAGTAATAAACTATTAATCAGAGCATAGCTTCATTGTGTAACGTTTAGTTAATAATTTTCTCTGTAATTAAATTGTACGTTACAGGAATGTTTCATAACTATTATATCATTAGTTAGCAAATGATTTTCTGGTCACGTTCTCAATTTTAAATAAATAAAAATAGGGATAATTATATTACTATAAAATTTATGACAAAATAATAACTGGATACATCAAATTTTAAAATATTATATTTTATCATTAAACTTATGACAAAATATTAATGGCAAAATAATCTTTTACTAATTAGTTCAACTAACAATCAACTAAAGGAAAAATAATAAAATATTAATTTTTTTTTATAATTTAATTATAAAATGTTATTTTGCTATAACTTTAGTAGTAAAATATAATATTTTAAAATTCGCAATACCTAATTATTATTTTATCATAGGTTTAATAGTAAAATATAAATAACCCATAAATATAAAAATTATAAATAATAATATATATATTTTTATATAACATAATATAAGAAAGGTATGAGTGATAACTATAATGAATTTAATACACTACAAGAAAAATATATTTTTATGACGGTTTAAAACCGTCATAAATACGTTTTTATGACAATTTTAAAACTGTTATAAATCGTCATGTCATTTTTTATGACGGTTTTTTGAGTCATAAATTTTTTGATATATTATTCTGTCACATAAATTTCATAAAAAATTACCAATCATTATCATAAATCTTATATTTTATGATTTTTTATGTCTTTAAAAATTAAATATATGACACAAATATGTAGATTAATGTCATAATCCGTAAGAATTCAAATTTATAATTTAAATTTTGAATTTGAACTTTCGATTTTTACTGGAATTTTTTTTGCGGCAAAATGTAATAATTTTTTTGTGCCAAAAAAGTATTTAATTATATATCAAAATTTAATATAAATATAAATTACTATTATCAAATACACAATTGATAATAGTATAAGTAATAATAATAATATTAATATTAAAACAATCTTTCATATTAAAACTTACTACAAGAGAAATATAGTAACGATAAGTTTACTATAATGTTTTTATATTAAACATATTGAACATAAAATTTTTTAATCCAAAATGAGAGTTCAAAGTAATAAAACTACATAATCGTTCTAATATAATTAGTCCACTCAATATGCATTTCATCCAATTCGTCCCGAGTGTAAGCCTTTTTATTATTGAACTGTCAAGGGAAAAAAAATGAAACCAAAATTAATACGTGAATCATCATTTTAGGGAAAGAAGATATGACCAAAACAACAATAATACAAATTAAATTATCTCAATATTTAAAGTGAGTATGAAATTTATATGCAGAAAAATACACTTAATAATAATAATAATAGGAATATTGTAGAAAGACATCACATAATTTAATACTTACTTAATAAATAATTCCGTAATATCTTAACTAACACTTCTTAAAAACCTCACCAACAACTAGGTGTAACATGACAACGAGGTCCACAGTCATTGAAATTATTATACTTTGAGCATGATATTACCTTTGGTTAATCACCAATGGCTGCCAATGGCGCATGCACCAGCAGAATAATTACACCATTTATAAGTAATGGAGATCAATAAAGAGGGAAAAAAAAGCAGTCTTCAAAGTAACATTTAAACTACTCTCATATTTCTAACCCAAGAAATGAAAGATCATGTTTTTTATGCTAAAAGATACCTACTTATACAACTGTTGGATATATCATTTTTTTTTTTGAAATCGTTGGAAATCTCACCGCCAAATCATTTCTTCTGGATTTAAGCGGAACATGTAAAACTTCCGGCTGTCCCATGTTGTTACAAGAAACGTATTCTCTGGATCCGAACTCAGGACCTCGAGATGAGATTCTGAACCCTACACCACTAAACCACGTCAATTGGGACTGGATATAACATCCCCTATATTAGAAACAAACAAATAATTACTCTATTGATGAATACAAGAGTCAATAGTATGTCTATTATAATACCTTGTATTATATCTAATAACCAAGAAGAATTATGTTTATAAGCAGACAGACATAGAGGCTCACATGTTTAAATAAAAAAATGAAACCGAGAACCTCAGAATACCCCACATTCCAAAATACAGAACTTTTATGAACAATTTGAGTTTTTTATTTATTTATTTATTTATATATATATACTTGTTGAAGGTACAAGTACGTGACCCTCCTTCCTATGAGGCTAATTGTCCGCTTTGAGATCTCGATGGTGGTGTGTTCTAGGGCCATATCGTGGGACTTTGGACTCTCCTAGTCCCGCACGATTTTGTCCCCGCATGTAGCCTCATCCACATGGACATGGTGGGTTAATAGGTCCATACGTCCGACTCTCATCATAGCTCCAGAGCGTCAGTAATATTGAGTGGCATTTAGGCACTGGTTGCGATTTTAACCTTAGATCTCAAAGAGATATAAAATTTTTGAACTTAGAAACCTTATATCTCTTTGAGATCTAAGGTTCGAGTTGCAACCAGGGCCCATATGCCACTCAATATTTTTGACGCTCCGCGGAGGTATGGTGAGAGTCAGACGTATGGGCCTTCTAACCTGCCATGTCCACATGGATGAGGTTCTATGTGGGAAAAAATCATGCGAGACCGATAAAGCAGTCATTGGCAAAGCCCTCGGACAAAGTCCCACAGTAAATCTCTTGGACACACCTCCATCGAGATCTCAAAGCGGACAATTGATCTTATAGGAAGGGGGTCACAGACTTACACTTTCACTCTTCATAGTAATGCTATATTTTAAAATATAAATTTGCTTGTAGTAATGCAATGACTATGATTATCACTCATTGAATATGTACATGATGTTGGAGTTGGTGCTTGAAGCGACAATCCGAATAATATATTGTACATTATATTTTATTATTTATTAATAAAATAACTACATTTTCATTTCAACCTTATTAATGATAATGTCATTATATATATTAGATTGATATATAAATATACTGAGAATGACATCGATCTTAGAATAGTCATGTAGTAACACTGGACACTGAGTAGTCCGACATTGGGATAATATTAATATTATAAACTATTCTTAAAGTAAATATTCCTAATCGTTGGTTTTGGAATACGATCGAATTCCTATAACCTAAAAGACTAGCTCTTGTCGTATATTGGAATTGGAGTTCACCCGATGTACCATGAGCTTGGGAAGCTCGTATAGACATGCGGGTATTCGTTGGAGTGATAACTGAATGACTCACAAATGATTCCTAATAGTTGGAAGTACATACCACCGTCAATAGGAATCTCCTCGAGTCGAGTAACATATGTGATCCTTTGACAATATGATATCATTGATTTTGTGTGTGATTTTCCACACTTTGATGCTATATGTGTCAGAGACATTTCATGGTACGACCGCTAGATGTTCGTAGGGTGTGGACCGATGCACTCGTTAATCAAGTGCGTATCAAGAGAGGATTTGTCGGCTCATATGTTTACCATAAGGGGTTTTGGTATCCATGTGAGTAAGCCATGATTCTTAAGACTTTGGCCAAAGCTGATCACCAATGATGAATCACATATATTAGAAATGGTGTTCTGATTAGTTGTAAATAATCATGGACATGTCGAAATGAGATGTGCGATTCGAAAATGTAACATCCCTCTCCAGGAGATGCTACCGACAAGGAATATGCCGTCTTATCCCCCGAGCCTCTGACTCACTGATTATATATGATAAGTGTGATTTATACCCACTTATTCCTGCATTCTTAGCTTATTATTTTATTAGTTTCCATATCATTTAATGTATTTTGTAGTTCTTTTATGTTTTAATTATAGGAAGCATTAATACATGGATCATGGGGCATTTATACGTGTTTTGGGACCATACGGACGCATCGGAAGCACGCAGGAAGAGCAGAAAAGTGGAAATCAAACAACCAGTGAACTTGCCACGCATAGCGATGCGCCCTTGCTTGCTATTCGCGACGCGCGTTCAACAGATTGCCATATAAAAAGCAAGGAGTTTGGCGCAGCGGCGCCCCAGAAATATAATTTTTAGGGTTTTTAGATGCTCAATGACCCCAAGGCTCTATTATAAATAGATTAGTTCGTCCAAAACTTAGCCATGAAGGCTAATACACAACACAAAACACTTATTTTTAGAGAGATCCAATGAGGAAGATTGAATAGCGACAAGAGGAGACGAATGCGGTGATGTCCGAAGAGGAATAGATTCAATTCAGGTTTTATCTTCTTGTTTCTTTCTTAAAACTGTAATGATTTCCATTAGATTCATGACATGTTTTTATTGTTTTTAGCTTTAGTCATGAACTAACTCCTTAATTCTGGAGAATAATGTAACTGATGCTTGAACCTTGTATTGTTTGCTAATATTGTTATGAAGTTATATTTCAGTTTATTTATATTCTTTTGATTTTAATGCTTTTTGTTTGCTGGCCACAAATTAAGATGATGAATGTTTAGAATCTATCACTCGAGAGAGGGGATTTTGAATAAGATTTAGAGAATATGACCTATGATTTTATAGAATTCGAGAAAATCTGTAGTGCCTTTGAAGTCGTTAACATAGAGTCACAAGACGTAATGAGTTGTTAATTACTAGATTTTTATAGGGATATCGAAATTTGTAGTTGATATATTTTCACTGTTACTCGAGAGAGTAGTGAATACTTGAGGATTCTTGACTTATAAATAATACGACTTAACAAGTTAATTGGTATGACAAATACATAGGGGATAGCTAGGTGAAATCAGACTCTAGAATCTCTATCGTATTAGTTCCTCATATCTAAATATTTTTATATATTATTTATTTGGTTAAATCTTCATTATTTGTTTTCTAAATAAAGTTAGGATTATCAATTATAGTACTTAGTGCGAGTTAACGCAATCCCTGTGGGTTCGACACTCTACACTCATCTTTACTAAAACTTGACACCGTACATTTGCGGTACGATATAAAATATCGCAACAAGTTTTTGGCGCCGTTGCCGGGGATTGTTTGCTTAATTCACATTAATACTACTACCAAGTAATCTTAGTTTTAATGTAGATTTTTAACTTTTATTTTTAGTTTATTTTTGTTTGTATTTATTTATTTTTTAATTTTGTATTTATTTTGTTTATTGAATTTTTTTCTTTTTTTCTTTCAGTGCTTCAGTGAATGCGAAGATCCACAAGTCTCGACTCGCTCCTGTTTGATCCTGAAATAGAAAGAACAACGAGGAGACTAAGGAAAGAAAGGAAAATTGAAAAATAAGCAATGGCGGTTGAAAACAGAGAGAACAACCCATGTCAAGTGGCAATCAGAGATAACTTCAAGCTGGTCATTGATGATACCTATTCTGGGATTGCCCATCAACCAATCAAAGCCACCAATTTTGAGTTAAAACCTGCATTGATCTACATGGTACAAAGGAATCAGTTTGGGGGTTCGGCTGTAAAAGATCTCAACTTGCACTTAAGAATGTTCCTAGAGATCGCAGATACTATAAAGATGAATGGCGTGAGTAAAGAGGCCATCAGGCTACGCTTATTCTTATTTTCTTTACGAGATAAAGCGTGGGATTGGCTTCAATCAATACAGACGAGGAGTATCATGACGTGGAAGGATATGGCCACAAAATGTCTTGAGAAATTCTTTCCAGTAGGTAAATCAGCTCAACTAAGAGCAGAAATTAGCATATTTAAGCAGCTAGAGACTGAAACTCTGTATGAAGCATGAGAGCGCTTTAAGGATTTACTACGAAGATGCCCACAACACGATTATGCAGACTGGGTCCAGATTCTGTTGTTTTATAATAGGCTGAGTAGTTCAAATATGACTGTGGTTGATGCAGCAGCTGTGGGAACTCTATTCAAGAAATCAACCGAAGACACCTATAATATGTTAAAAGAAATGGCCATTAACCATTTTCAATGGCCAAGTGAACGTGCTACGGTAACCAAAGTGGCTGGAATACATGAAGTGAACCCTCTTGTGGCACTAACAGCTCAGATTTCCACCATATCTACTCAAGTAGCAACCCTCACAAATCCACGAGCACAAGCATCTATTGAATCAGCGGCGGCTACAAATATGCTGTTATTGGAAGGAAATTCAAACTTTGAGCATGTCCAATATATGAACAATTGGAACTTCAACAGCCATAGAGGCAATCCTGTGCCTAACCATTATCATCCAAACTTGTCATATGCTAACACAGAGAATACCTTGTAACCTTCATCTGGTTTTGACTATCAAAGAGCTGAACAGAAATCTTCCTTGGAAGATTTCATGAGCACGTTTGTTGCTAATACTTCAGTGAGGTTTAAGAAGAATGAAGCAAGGTTGAATAATATGGAGACACACATGAAAAATATCGAGGCAACAATGAAGTCTTTAGAAACACAGATTGGGCAGATTACTTCCTCTATGACCAAACAACAATAAGGTTTTTTTGGATAAACTGCCACAGCCTGCCAAGTTATCTTTTTCATGTCAAAGCAAGCAGTGGATACAAAAGAAGAAGCTACCATGACCACCATTTGGGTGGTTGTGTCTGGCTGAAGACGTTAAACTTAGCGCTAGTGGGGAGGCAACCCTTGCATTTGTTTTATTAGTATTTTTTTTTAGTGTTTATTTTTATTGTGTGCTATTGTTTATTTATTAGTTTGCAAGATATTTATGCAGGTAGCACGAAACACACAAAGCCCGCGCAACCAAATTCTGACCAGCAAGAGCCTGATCAACTCCATGCACGGTAGTGTTGTCCCTCACTTTTGTTCCCTATATTATCTTACATTGAGGAAAATTCAAATTTTAAGTTTGGGGGTGTGTGCATATATTGATATTACATGTTAATTAAAAAAATTATTTTTATTCTTGATAGTAAAATATAGTCTAATGATGAATTTGTTTGCTTTTGATGAAATTTTAGAAACGATAAGTCCCAATTGATTCTTATCTGATGCCTTAAGTATGTGATATATGTTAGACTCGTAAGCACTTAATAATAGGTTTTTAGCAGTAAGAACTTAAGTAGTTGGCAAAGTGACTAGTTGAAGAAATTGTTTGTCGATGAATGACCGTTAGCTTATATATTTATCTCAATATGCTATTATTATGATGTATTATATGATAATAAAAAGAAACCACCTATAATCGATAAGCGTGAAGCTACCCATGGGCCAGTGTTAGGACCGCCATGAGGAGAAATGCTCTCTTAAAGGGTAGGTGTGTTGAAAAAAAATGAAAAATCGTACCATACTGGGAAAAGAAAAGCAAATGCAGAATAAATTTGAGATATCTAGGTTGGTTTGACCCATCAGATGTCAATTTTTGAGATGAAATCATCGAGTTAGCTTACTTATGAGTCGAGCTATAAATGAACATGTACACACATACACTGTGAGTCTAGCTTAGATTATTTATTCAAAAACTTAGATTTTAGTCGCAATTGCGTACTTTGAAGATTCTCTGATTTCATTGATAAGCATTCTTTGAGGAAAATATTATGAATAACTATCGGGATTATTATTATTTTTTTTTTAATTATTTATATATTTTGCATGATTGTGTGTGAATGACATTTGTGGGTGTCATCACTGTAAGCCCTCAGAGACTATAACTCGTCTACTAGGGTTGCCTAGGGGTTTAAAAGCTTGTTGCATACACTAAATGCAATCTTGATCCCTACGAAAGTGGCCTAGTTAATTTTGTTTATTTAGTTTTTATTTTATCTTTTGCTCGGGACTAGCAAAATCTTAAGTTTGGGGGTGTTTGATAAGTGTGGTTTATACCCACTTATTCCTACATTCTTAGCTTATTATTTTATTAGTTTCCATATCATTTAATGTATTTTTTAATTATAGGAAGCATTAATACATGGATCATGGGGCATTTATACGTGTTTTGGGACCATACAGACGCATCGGAAGCACACAGGAAGAGCAGAAAAGCAGAAATCAAACAACCAGTGAACTGCCACGTGTCGCGACACGCGTTCAATAGATTGCCATACAAAAATCAGGGAGTTTGGCACCGCGGTGCCAATCTACCAGTGGCGCGGCACCCCGCGCGCTCCAGAAACATAATTTTTAGGGTTTTTAGATGCTCAATGACCCCAAGGCGCTATTATAAATAGATTAGTTCGTCCAAAACTCAGTCAGGAAGGCTAATACATAGAACAAAACACAAAACACTTATTTTTAGAGAGATCCAAGGAGGAGGATTGAAGAGCGACAAGAGGAGACGAATGCGGTGACGTCCGAAGAGGAAGAGACTCAATTCGGGTTTTATCTTCTTGTTTCTTTCTTAAAACTCTAATGATTTCCATTAGATTCATGACATGTTTTTATTATTTTTATCTTTAGTCATGAACTAACTCATTAATTCTGGAGAATGATGTAACTGATGTTTGAACCTTGTATTGTTTGCTAATATAGTTATGAAGTTATATTTCCGATTATTTATATTCTTTTGAGTTTAATGCTTCTTGTTTGCTGGCCATAAATTAGGATGATGAATGTTTAGAATCTTTCACTCGAGAGAGGGGATTTTGAATAAGATTTAGAGAATATGACCTAGGATTTTATGGAATTCGAGAGAATCTATAGTGCCTTTGAAGTCGTTAACATAGAGTCACAAGACGTAATGAGTTGTTAATTACTAGATTTTTATAGGGATATCGAAATCTGTAGTTGATAATATTTTCACTGTTACTCGAGAGAATGAGTTAATATTTGAGGATTCTTGACTTATAAATAGTACGACTAAACAAGTTAATTGGTATGACAAATACATAAGGGATAGCTAGGTGAAATCAGACTCTGAAATCTCTATCGTATTAGTTCCTCATATCTAAATATTTTTATATATTATTTATCTTGTTAAATATTTATTATTTATTTTTCTAAATAAAGTTAGGATTATCAATTGTAGTACTTAGTGCGAGTTTAACGCAATCCCTGTGGGTTCGACACTCTACACTCATCTTTACTAAAACTTGACACCGTACACTTGCGGTATGATATAAAATATCCCAACAATGTACATCACTACTAACTCATCACAAATATAGACTCATGCATATGGACCTTTGCCCAATTCAATAATATACAATGCAACTCAATACTGATAACTGTATATCCAATAGTACTTTCTTGTACAACTTTATTCATAAACATTTTAACTTTATACAATGACTGATGTAATACCAACGACTGTTACATGACTTTAATTTGACTTGACCTAGTGGACTCGGACCCTTTAGTGACTGCCATCAGTATCCATCCTCTCGAGCTCGTTCTCTGAGTATACCTGCAAAACAAGAAAATGGGAGTGGGGGTGGGTTAGATCGTTTGAAAAATCTAGTGGGTGGACAGTTTAAATCGAAAACTTATTCTTTCTGGAAAATTCGTGGTTCTAAAAATGAAAATCCTCCCAGAAAATAATCTTTTCTGAAATCTCTTTTTATCTGAAATACATCTGTTTATGTAAAGCTTTTCTGAAAACTCATTTTTGTTTGTAAGTCTCTGAGCTTTTCTGTAAAATTTAGTTCCCGTGAAAACTCTTTTGTAAATCTTATCATTTATGAAAAATCTATTTTTGGAAATCCGTTTATGAAAACCCGTTTCTAAGAAATCTGTATTTGTATATCTGGCTCATGGGGGCATTACGTATAGTCGTCCCCCATACGCAAAATATGGCGCTTAGGGGCGTCCCCCCGTACACAATATCTGGTGGTCTTGGGGCGTTACGTCTTGCCGTCTCCCAAGCCACAAATCAGGAGTCGGGGGTGGGGATCTATGCTACCCTCCAAAATCAAAATCTGGGATCTAGGGTCATCAATCTTCCCTAGTCCTGAACTAGGTGTGCACACGATATGTGTATCCGTCAATTTTGTCTCTGTGTAAAGTTACATACTGAGGTGAGTTTTTCCCCATGCCTCCAAAATCATAAAACTGATGCTTTATAAAACATTACTTTCTAAAATATTGCTTAAATATTTTATCTATAAACCATATGAGATAAACTTGGCTAACGTCTTAAATGTGAAAAAAAGTAAGTTTCATTTGAAACATATAAGTAAACGCAAGTTTTGGAAAATAGTCCACTCACTGATTTGGAATCTGGCTAACATAACTTCCCTTCGTCGAAGAAGATTGTGGTTTCTGCTGTAAATCTATGATTGATAGACTTAGTTAGAATATAATCTTGGATTATGTTTCGAAACTAGGTTAATTTTTTCAATTCAAGTAGTTTTTTTAACTACATGATGTGTCATGCTTGAATGAATATGAGGTGATATAAAACTCTTAAGGTGGTCTCTAACATCTTAAGTTGGGATTGAATGAATGAATTCATTTTTACCATGAGTCGCGACGCCAAGCTTTGCGCGTCGCGACGCCCATATCAGCAGAACAAGGCATAAAACATTTCCAAATTCGCGTCGCGACGTTGCTCTTGTGTCACGACTCCCTCGATTCCATACCCAAATCAGAAAACATTCACATGCTCGGCGTCGTGACGCCAGCCCAGACGCATCGCGACGCTATCCCATTTTCAGGCAAAAAATCAATTCTTCATGACATTGTCCAAGGCAATTCCAATACCTCCATCTATACTTCAACATGTTAGAACATTATTCATCGCAAACTATAATTCCCCCAACACATCCACATATAATTGACCAAGAGTTTATTTTGCCACCTTTGAACTTTCCATCATTACCGAAAAAAATTCATATCTTAACATCAATCCAACACTTGAATAAATGTCATTCAATATCAATGAAAACGATAGTAATCCCCCTTTCTAATTGATGAAATTCGGCCAGCCCCTAAAGGGAAGAATAATTGGACATCAACATAATCATGCTTAATACATCAGTATAAGATCATAAAATACATGAATATGCGTACTACTCAATACATTTAGGCTCAAATACAAAGGCGAGCAATTAGGGTTCAAGAATGAAAATTTGGGGCTTTTAATTTTTAAGTCCAAAATTGAAATTAGAAGAGGGAAAGAAAATTAGAACTCACTTTGCATAAGAAATAAGCTTGAGATAAATACTACTTGTTTCTAAAACTTTCCTCCAAGCTTCTCTTCAAGCTTCCCCCACGTTTTTGACCAAAAACGAGGAGAATTGTGAATATTGTAGGTTTTAAAATGAGAAGGGTTGATTTTTGTTTCAAAAAATGGTCCAAAACCTTACATATCATAAACTTCTAGATATTTTCGAAATTACTATTGGTGTCGCAGAAATATTGATTTTTGACTTTTTTCTGATTCAAATTTGGAAAATGGTTTAACGAGAAGGTTGTAGGTCTCGGTCTTAGTTTTTGACGATATAAATTTCATAAAAATGGGAGATTGTATGAAAAAATTACGGCCCCAAAAATTACGGAGTGGAACATCGTACAATTTCGTATCGGAATTTTGAAGAATTACCGATTGTCCCCAAAATCATTTCATGAGTGTATATGTAATTGAACATAAATTATATTATGTATCATTCGTCCCATAATGTAACAATAGTCGCGATCACCGGATGTTACATAAAACTTGATTGTGTAATCTATATTAATAAGTACAACTCAGTAGCCTACAACAGAGGGATTATTAAACATATAAGATGACCTCGACTTGTATAGTTCAAAATGGTTGTTATGTTCTTTGCAAATTCGGAGGTGGCCGAATAACGTACATATAATCTAGACTTATATGAAGAACGTGTATGAACTGAGAGAGTCCCACAATATGAAATGTACTCGATGAGCACTTGGGTGGCCGATTATTTTTTATAATAAATAATATTTGATATTATAATTATCAACTAAAATAATTAAGTGTTATTGGATAACATTAATTATTTACTTGACCCAATTGGATTAATCACACAAGGGCTTTGTTGTAATTTCATAAATAACTATACCATTAGAGAATATTTTGGTAATTACAAATATGTAATAATATGTGTTGATGGTGTTTTCAGGACCTATGTTATTTACGAAGTACGACAGGGTAAAAAGGGTAATTCTCTCCTCGGTCGAAACCGTTAAAACCGAACCGACCACAATAGGTAGAGACCGAGCACTTGATGATAGATGACCGACCACTTTGGTTCGGGTGACCGAGCACTTTAAAATCGGCAGAAACACTCTCAGCATAAAAGACTATCATGACCGACCTCATGAAGACCGACCAGACATGTGAGATATGCTCAAGATGATGACACCCTATTCTTGCGGATAAGATAAACAAATTATCCTACTCTCACAAGGAGATGGAGTCAGAATCCAAGAAGGAATAAGAAAAGAGAAGGCAATATTAGACTAGGAATCCTTGCAAGAGGAGAAGACTGAGTTCAACTAGGATTTCTTATGCAAATAGGAGTCTGATTTCTGTACTATTATAAATAGGAGGGCAGAGTATGTGTAAAGGACATCATCAAAAAATTGAGTGATCAGAATCATCAAGCTCTGATTTGTAAACACAAAAAGGAGATCTGAGAAGCGTATTGAAGTAATAAGAAGTACCATCCTGTTTCTGTCCGTGGACGTAGGTCGGATCCAAAATCCACCGAACCACGTTAAATCTCTTTGTCGATTGGTGTGTTTATCTGTCTCTCGCTAAATTTGCCTTTGGTCCCCCATAACCAAACAAATTCACTGTTGAAGGAGGATTACCTCGGAGGTGATATTCCCATATTACCCTGAGACCAAAATCCGCCGTCAACAGTTGGCGCCGTCTGTGGGGAACTCAACAAAAAAGCAACTCGCGTAGTAAGACAATGGCGGAAGGCGGAAACCACCAATCATCAGGGAGCTCAGCTGCAGATTGGATGGAGAAGATCGAGGAGAACCTTAGGAAAGAAAGGGAGGAAAACCAAACTCTGCTAAAAACCATAGTAGACCGATTGGAAAAAGTAGAGGGAGTGCACAACGGAAAATTCGAGGCCGGGACTAGCCGACGAAGGAATGAAATAGCAGAAGGAAAGAGAATTGTCGATATAAGTGAGGACGACAGACCCCAGAGGAGGGATCCCTACAGGGTAAGATCCGTGGTGGTGCAGAGAGATTCCCAGACCGAGGACACATGGGAGGAAGAGGATGACAAATCATCACCAGACTCCTCCTATGATAGCCCTCACAGCACCCGGAGAAGAGGGAAAGAATATAACGAAAAAGTACGAGAAGATACCGACCCTGAGAAGCACCACTCCCAAGATAACAGAAAGAAAAGAAACCACAGGAGGCGGCATGGAACCAAAGACAGCAGCATGAAATCTTGGCTACGGGAGGAGCTGGTCAAATGGGGAGTATACCCCAATACAAACAGAGGGGATGTCCAGGACAACAAAGATGAGTCCCCCCTCACAGAAGAAATAAAGTCAGAGAAATTCCCAAAAAGATTCAGCATGCCAACCATGACGCCATACAAGGGCCATACCGATCCCAAAACCCACATTGAAGGCTTCATCCTTCTAATGGAGGTACAAGGGGTAACATGGGACGCCATTTGCAAAGTGTTCCCCTTAACTCTAGCCGGACCGGCCATTCTATGGTATAGAAGCCTAGCCCCAAGAAGCATCAGCAGCTTCGCACAACTCAGAAAGTCATTCATACGACACTTCAAGGGGGCTTATGTCCCCAGAAAGACAATTGGAGAACTAAGGCTTATGAAACAAGGAGACGATGAACCATTGAAAATATTTATTGAAAGATACCACAATATGGTACTCGAAGTGGAGGGTACGAATCCCCCGAGGCCCTGGAAATCTTGAAATGAGCCTTGAAAGTCGGGAGGCTATGGACCCACCTAAGGATCCAGGACACCCCGGACTACGCCACCGCTCTGGAGGTGGCCCGAAAATTCGTTTTTTATTAGAGACGAGGAGAAAGTATCCCGAAAAGGGAAACCATCAGAGAAAGAGCCACAAGGGAGGGCGCCCCCCGCCGTATAGAAAGAGAATCCAGAAGACCACCCCCGAAGCACAAGGAGTTCAAACCACTGCACCGAGACAACCAAGAGAGAAGGGCACCAACCCAAGTAAACCATGTGGTCGGGGAAGATGCATACATTCCCCTAAAGAAACCACTGGGACAAATTGTCATGGAGATCCAGGGGAAAGGCCTCTTAGTAGAACCCGACCAAAGGAGATTCCCCCCGGACAAAAGGAACTAAAAGGCTTATTGCGTACACCATAACTCCAGAGGACATGTAACGGACGGATGTAAAGATCTGCGAGAGCAGATGGAAGACCTAGCACGAAACAAATATCTGAACAAATACATTGACCACGAAGTTATGACGACCAGACAAAGAGCACGTGGCCGCCCCAAATCAACTGAAAAAAAGGACAGTTTGTCCCCGAAACATGAATAAAAACTTTCTCTTTTCAAAAAGGTTCTCGTCCACTTTCTTAAAACACAAATAGAAAGACTTACTCAAAAAACCGGGGACAAACTTAGCGCCTAATACAAAAAGTAACGACCAAGCACTAAGACCTGATCGGCTCGGGGCTGGACTTTGTTCCGCCGAGGCCATTCAGTTATTCGGCTCGGGGTCGGGTTACGTCCCACCGAGTCATGCATATTGGTCTGGGGACGGGACATTCCCCCAGAGCCAAGTACCTCTTTCGGCTCGGGGCTGGATTACATTCCGCCGAAGCCTCTTCATTAATCGGTCGGGGCTGGATTACATTTCGCCGAGGCCTCTTCATTATTCGGCTCGAGGCTGGATTTCGTTCTGCCGATGCCACTTGTTTATTCGGCTCGGGGCTGGATTTCGTTCCACCGAGGCCGTTTTTTTATTCGGCTCGGGGTCGGGTTACGTCCCACCGAGTCATGCTCATTGGTATGGGGACGAGACATTCCCCCAGAACCAAATATCTCTCTTTGCTCGAGGTCCTCAGGGACATACCCGATGTAATGGATCCGTGGGAAAGCATAGCACGGGGGATGATGACGCCCCCGTGACGATTGCTAGCTCTAGTGATGCCGGAGCTAAGGAGGAATACACCCTTAGTAGTCCGGACACTCTTTGATCCATTCATCATCCGGATCCGCGAGAGACACAGCACGGGGATGCGTTGTGCCCCTGTGGCGTGTGCCTACTCCAGCGTGGTAAGGAGGCGCCCTCATACAATACACATGCTCCCAGTGAACCGACGTGTAGAGGATGTGCCCTTACCATTCAAACGCTCTACTGATCCGAATCCTGGTTCGTCGGGACACTGAATTGGAAGATTCAGAATTGTGTTTTGGAGACCTCGGACGGGACGCTGTTTTGAGGCATCCATGTTGTTGTTTATGCTTGCAAAACGTTTTTTTTTATTTTGGGATAGGTGCTAAGTCACCCCCGCCTTTTTATTTTCCAGAAACTTGTTTTTGTTTTCCGCCGGTCTGGTAGGGGGACGCCCATGCCAGATTCGGTAGGGCTTCAAAGGTTGATTCACTTCCTTTCTGAATAAATCCCAGGGGTTAGTCGGCTCGGGGCTGGATTACGTTCGGCCGAGGCCACTTGTTAGTCGGATCGGGGCTGGATTTCGTTCCGCCGAGGCCAATTGGTTATTTGGCTCGGGGTCGGGTTACGTCCCACCGAGTCAGCTTCTTTGGATTGGGGAGGTAACATTCCCCCAGAACCCAAGTCTTTCACTCAGCTCGGGGTCGGGTTACGTCCCACCGAGACAGCTCCTTTGGTTTGGGGAGGTAACATTCCCCCAGAACCCAAGTCTTTCACTCAGCTCGGGGTCAGGATATGCCCCTCCGGCTCATGTTGACCCCTGAAGGGTCTCAAATTGTTTGGATAACAGGAAACATAAAGAAAAGGAGAAAGAAATAAAAAAGACACAATATATATATATATATATATATATATATATATATATATATATATATATATATTATATATATATATTATATGTCAAAATAAAACTTGTAATGTTATTACAAAAAGTTAAAGTGTACACAGGGCCCCGGTCGGGTTACCCTTTCTCATTCAGCCCGCACAGGGGCATGAATTTCTTCCTCAGCCAGCTCAGACGACGGGAGGATCGGCTCGACCTCGGGAGGAGGAACTGCGGCTCCAACCTCGGCAGCATGAGAGACCTCTGCTTCAAGGATGGGAGGAGGGATCTCAAGGCAGTCTTCGCCGGGGGCAGGAACATCAGGTCGTCCTTCTTGGGAAGCCCCGGAAGTCGGAACAACCGAAATCGGGTAAGGATCCATCACCTCCTCGGTAGGAGGAGGGAGCCACTTTCGGAACTCCTCCTCAGATATATCCCCCTTGCATAAGCTGATGGCCGCATAAATAGGGTCCATGTTCAGACTTGGCAGCACCATCGGTATCAGTTCAGCACAGTCACCAACCTCCTCAAGGCGGATGGCCTCCTTCTCGGTCTCAAGATCGGCCTCTCTTTCCTCAAGCTCGGCCTCTTTCCTCTCAAGATCATCCCGAGCCTGCGTCATTTGTTCGTCGTTGGCCTTTAGCTTGGCTTCAACACTTGACACCTTCATTTTCAAAACACCAATCTCAGATTGGGCAGCCTTCAAATCCTCTCTGGCGGTATCAGCAAGTTTTCGCTCCAGCGCAGCAGCAGCCTTAAGGGCCTTATTAATTTTGAAGTTCTCAATGGCAGTCGCTTCGTGATTCTTTATCACCTCCTCCCGATCAGCCAGTTTAGCCTCCACTTCTGTAAGGCGATTCTGAAGTCTCTGGGCCTGACCGCCCTCGGACAATAATCTCAGAAGAAGATCCTTATTTTTGGCCATGAGATAAGTAGCCTGCACAAAAATAAAAAAAGTCAAGATATAAGATAAAGAAGATCGAGAACCAAAATCAGAAAAAGGAGGAGTAAAAACTACCTTTGCCATTTGAGAGCTCATCTCGGTCACCAAGGCTTCGGGAGAGATATCCTCATATCTCGAAACCTCCCCCGGGGGAATCACCTCGGCCAATTCATTAAAAGCCGGCACTAGATGGGAAGTAGCCTCCCAGATGCCTTCTCCCAAATCATCCACCCCGAGGATCACGGAACATTTCTGCGTCTTAGAGGAGCCCTCAGAAGATTTTTTCCCCCGACGGGCATCTTTCTTCTTACCCTGCACAGGCTCCTCCCCCTCCAACTCAGCCTCCTCGGCCCCAAATTGACGCCTCCTTTTCCTAAAAGGCTTCGGCGGACTAACCAACCGAGCAGATTCTGGTAACTGCACACCGGATGGAGAGGATGGATCCCGAGTAGCCGACTGAACCTTCCTTTGAGGTGCTCTCCCAACCGCAACGGATTCAGGCTATGCCCGGGAAGTTCCAGTTTCAGCGTGGCCAGCCTTCTTCATAGTACCGGCCAACTTCTCAAGAAACTTCGGCCTCTTTGACATGCCTACAAAAAAAAGAGGAGAAGGAAATCAGGACCCGAGCATACAGCGAAGACATCAAAGATGATAAACAAACAGGGAAGTCAAACTAAACAGTCAGCAAACATCTACCTATCCGACCCGAGACCTCCGAAGGGACAGTCCGAGTAAGGCCCGACTCAACAAAGGCCGCATTATTAACCAATTCCCTCCAATGAGCGACATACCGATAGCCCAGACTACCCGTTTCCGGACTTGTTGGAAACCTTGGGAGCATCCCTCCAACAGGCTAGGAGGAATAGAAAAGAAGGGGTAAGAGTCCATAAAAAAAAGAAAACTAAGGAAAACTAGAAGATTGATCTCCTAACCTCCCCGCCCTGAAGATATCTCCGGTACCGAGAATTCCCCTTCATCCGACCTTAGCGATCGTCCCCAATCTCCAGTGGCCCAGAACCAGAGGTCTTTGAAATTCTTATTGGAGTCAGGGAGCTTTGGACAACGTTTGACGAACTGTCATAAGCAAAAAGGTAGTACCATCCATGGTACGACCTAGGATTGGCCTTCAGCCGGTATAACCTCTTCACCTCTTCAAAAGAAGGCTCGCCGAGTCCTGCCCGATGCCAAGCTACATACAACCCGGCCAAAATCCTCCAACTATTTAGACTCAACTGATAAGGAGCAATCTCCATCTCGGCCAGCATCCAAGCAAAGTAAGGTTGAACCGGAAGCCGCAGCCCACACTCGAAAAAAGCAGGAAGAAGTGCCACCGAGCACTCATCAGGTTGACTAGCGCGATCTATCAGGCCGGGAACTTCAAGGGCGATATCTATCGGAATGTTATATCGCTGTCGAAGTAGTGCGAGGTCATCTTCGGTTATCTTGGAAGGACGGTTCATATCCAGAGCCGACGAGCCGAGATCACCGGACTCTGGATCCTTCCGAGGAACCCTTTGATGGTAAGAATCCTGTTCAATCTCAGAAGGAGTAGGGGTAGTATCAAGGTCTTCTACACTGGGTGCCCCCGAGCCCGAGGAGAGCTCCTCAGCAGGGGGAGTTGATGGTTTGGCAGGATTTTCAGGGGAAGAATCATTGTCAGACATCCCTGACATCCGGAAAACAAAGAAGGAAGGGGAAGTCAGTCTATAACTAAGAAACTACTCAGGTTCTTTCGGCTTAGCTAAAAACTGGTGGGTTCTAAAAGTGCCCTAAAGCCAAATCCAACAAAACCTTAAGTCGTTCCCTAGCAACACTCAGAAAAAAAAAAACACAGCAAAGATTCACAACGCAAAAAAGGAAGAGGTCGTTCAGAGGACTTACTTGTTCTTCTCGGAAAAGCCGGAGGTTGTGTAGTACGGTTTTGCCCGTTCCTTATGTTCGCAGCAAAGAAAAAGAAAAACCCGCGGTTGAACTCCGAGAACACTAAGTTGAGCGATTCACGGAGACGTTTTCAGGAAAGCAATGAGAAATTGCCGAAAAAGATGGAACAGTGAAAGCCTCGCCTTCTTATAGTCATGACCAGGACGCTCGTGACCGTTGGATCTAAGGGAGGAACCCGGATGAACGCCAAGTGTCGACTGCAAAAGAGGTATGTCAATTTAAACAGACGGCTGAGATCAGCACACTGTGAAGACGCCTCTACACGGTCGATTCGTTCCCTTTTTGGCGGGAACCCGGCGGATGTTTGACAAGTGTCGAACTTAGAAGAAACCCTAAAAGTTGATTTGATAGGCATTTAAGCGGACGTGACTGTTGCGTGTCTCAAGACAAAGCGCTTGAAAAGAGGCGACAAAACATTTCTCAACACCGGATCGACCTCCAACAGAGCAAATCAGCACACCATCTTTATATAGTTCCCGGCACCAACTTGCAAACTCGTTGTTACCGAGAACTAGGGGACATATATTGATGGTGTTTTCAGGACCTATGTTATTTACGGAGTACGACATGGGTAAAAAGGGTAATTCTCTC
This sequence comes from Zanthoxylum bungeanum, assembly GCA_019454045.1. Lineage (NCBI taxonomy): Eukaryota > Viridiplantae > Streptophyta > Magnoliopsida > Sapindales > Rutaceae > Zanthoxylum > Zanthoxylum bungeanum. The sequence goes on along the minus strand of SKCR01037794.1, from coordinate 48,056 downwards.
CTCGGTCGAAACCGTTAAAACCGAACCGACCACAACAGGTAGAGACCGAGCACTTGATGATAGATGACCGACCACTTTGGTTCGGGTGACCGAGCACTTTAAAGTCGGCAGAAACACTCTCAGCATAAAAGACTATCATGACCGACCTCATGAAGACCGACCAGACAGGCGAGATATGCTCAAGATGATGACACCCTATTCTTGCGGATAAGATAAACAAATTATCCTACTCTCACAAGGAGATGGAGTCAGAATCCAAGAAGGAATAAGAAAAGAGAAGGCAATATTAGACTAGGAATCCTTGCAAGAGGAGAAGACTGAGTTCAACTAGGATTTCTTATGCAAATAGGAGTCTGATTTCTGTACTATTATAAATAGGAGGGCGGAGTATGTGTAAAGGACATTATAAAAAAATTGAGTGATCAGAATCATCAAGCTCTGATTTGTAAACACTAAAAGGAGATCTGAGAAGCGTATTGAAGTAATAAGAAGTACCATCCTGTTTCTGTCCGTGGACGTAGGTCGGATCCAAAATCCACCGAACCACGTTAAATCTCTTTGTCGATTGGTGTGTTTATCTGTCTCTCGCTAAATTTGCCTTTGGTCCCCCATAACCAAACAAATTCACTATTGAAGGAGGATTACCTCGGAGGTGATATTCCCATATTACCCTGAGACCAAAATCCGCTGTCAACAATATGTATATTTGGCTTGATTTAATTGGATTAAATCAATGTAGTAGATATTTGACTAATCCATTAATTAAACTTTGTCTTGATTTAATTGGATTAAATCAAAGTGGTAAACAAATATGATTAGTCACATAATAATTATATATATTTGGACAAATTGAATTAAGCCCATATAAAAGTTGATTAGAACTTTTAATAATTAAAATTTTCATAAGTTTTGCTATAAAAGGTAAGCTTGAGCAAGTTTTTAAACAAAACAAAACAAGCTAAAACAAACATTAAGCAAAAGAAAGAAATATAAGCCTAAGTAAAGTTTTTGTGAGAGAAACTTTGGAAGTTCTCTACAACAATAAAGTGAAGGAGATAGGATCTTCGAATCAAGTTTGCTAACTTTGGAATTTCTCTACAAGAATAAGAAGAAGAAGATTGGATCTTTGTATCAAGCTTGCTAACCTTGGAAGTTCTATACAATATTTTAACAAGGAGAATAAGATTGGATATTGGAATCAAGCTTGCTAGGTAAATTTGATCTTATTTAAAGTTATGTTTTCGTTAGTGAGTTTTTCATTAGTTAAACATATAGTGATGTATTACGTATTAGATACATAATTACATATATTTATGTTGAAATTAGGCTAATAAATTGTGTATGGATGCTTTGGAAGCTTACACAAAATATACTTGTGATTGAGTCAAAATGTTTATGTTGTACATAAAATAAAATTAGAGTTTGGAACTCTAAATAATAGCTTTGAGCTATGGCTATCATTCTAAAATCACTTGATCACCATTGCATGATCTAGAATTATTCATAAGTCACTTCTTTGTGGGATTCTAAATTGGTTTGTATTTTTCGATTCAAAATTTACGCATGTGTGTATTTAAAATAAATTTATGTTTTTGTAAAACTATTTGATATTTTGGAAAACATGATTTTATTCTATAACATGTGTTGATGTAGGTTTTGATGTTAAAATTAGTTTTTAGGTGTATTGAAGTGTTTGGAGAAAATTGGAAGTGTTTTGAATTGGATTCAAGATAAATTTGTTATCTGCCAATATTTTATAGGGCAGCGTCTCGACTCAGATCTCTAGCGTCGCGACACTCAGCTCTTAGAGCTGCGGGTGTCGCGAAGCTTATCCTTATGCGTCGCGATGCCAAGCATTCAAAAATTGGGCGTTGCGACTCCCAAGCCTGCGCGTCGCGACACCCCGAGTGTTGTTGCCCATGAGCGTTGAAACTTCATGTTCTTCATTTCAGAGTTTCCATACTCCGATTCAGCCTCGTTTTTTTCCTATGGACTCGTAATGGAATATAGTATTCCATAAAATAATTTAAAAATATACCCATGCTTGATATCCATTTGTTAGACTGACTTCCGCTATGGGAACATCGATCCGATCCTAGGGGTCCCACAACCGCCCCAACAGAATGGTACCAGCGTAGATATAACCATGAAACACATGTATTTTAATATATACATATGTAATTTTAATTTAATTATGGATAAGTCATATTGGATATGTATAACATATTTTAAATTAAAATTTTTATTTTGACCCAAACATTTAATGACTTTATTATCATAAATGTCCATTGATTAGGTGATTGTTTTATTTTAAGTAATAATATTAGTAATGTTGGAGCATTATTGGATGGTCTGTCTTGTCAATACGGAGATGAATGAGTTCTTATTATTTATGCCCAATACCGTCATTATTGTGAGGATATAAGTGGTCGGAACGTAAGTCACTCCGGTAAAATGTTAGATGTAGCGTGATGAGTTGATGTAGTCACCCAATATCGTCATTATTGTGAGGGTCTATTTAAGAAGCTCATTAATGCACATTGATATAAACTTGTAACACGTCTTAATCCAATACCGTCATTATTGTGAGGATAAGAAACAGTTCAAGACCAAACTTAGGAGTCATATGGATGTGATTGACCTTGGAGGTCTACCTAATGAGTTTATGAAGTCCAAGACCGTCATTACTGTGAGGTTAGAATAAATGTAATGGGATCCACTTCCCGCTATGAAATTTTGATTGTCAAATTTATATTTTTTCGTTAAGGGAGATTACGAAATTACGTAAAGTAGTGGTAGGGCACTAAAATATTTAAAATCCATAATCGTATTAGTATTTTTATATTGAAATGAAGATGTTATGCTAGTGTTTAATTATTGTCTTGTAGATGGCTGCCGTAAATTCATTAGCACGATTTTTGGATTCTATTAAATTGAAAGGAGTCGAGAACTGTTTTGAATGGGAAATGAACATCTGCATTGCCTTGTAGTTATAAAATTGAGTCATGTTATGATCAATCTATTACCTATTGAAATAGATCCTAAATCAACTCCTAAAGAGCGAGAGACTTTTGAAAAATAAAATGATGATAACCTAAGGGTAAAATCCTATATTTTAGGATCGATGTTTCAGATTTGCTATGATAGTACATAGAGGTAACTGATGATTGGAACATTATGAGAACACTCCAAGAATTGTTCGAAGTAAATCAAGAAATTGAAATATATTGGAGGTATAAGGAATTATTCCGTGCTATGCTCAAGGATGGAGGAGAAACCAATATTCATGTTTTAAATATGATAGACCAGATCTGATATTTGGAACGACATGACATTATGATCGATGAACGACTAGACCAAAATTTGATTCTATCTTCTTTGCCTGGTACTTACGCTGGCTTTGTGTTAAACTTTTATATGCATTCGGTGACAATTATGAAGAAATTCATAATATGTTATGCACGATAGAGCATGATTTGAAGAAAGGAAATCTCACTTTGTACCTCCATGGTAGAGTAAGTTTTACAAAGACTTCTAGAAAGTCAAAGAAAATCAAAATGGGAAAAAAATAAGATATCAAAGAGAAACTCCAATGAGCACAAAGCTGCAAGATCGCATGTAGATCGTGATACATGTCTACACCGCAAGAAGTTTGGACACTGGAAGAAAGATTATCTAGAGCTGAAAGGAAAGGTAGGACCCTCAGGTTTATTTTGTATTTTTCCTATTATTGACATCTCATTAACCATAGATGTAAATAGTGGCTGAGTGTTAGATACCGGTAGCCCTACTTAGATTTGCAACTCCATGCAATTCATGAGGGTTAAAATAAGGCTAAACAAAGGGTAGATCTAACTTAGAGTTGACAATATCGAGAAATTGGATGTCAAAGCCATATGAACAGTTATTCTAGATCTTCATAATGAATGTAAATTAATTTAACATGATCGTTATTATGTACCCGCTCTTATCAGACAGATAATATCATTGTCGATATTGGATACGGTTATTCTAGAACTCATAACTAAGCAAACGAAGGCCTAAATAATTAGTTGTCTAGCCCATAACAAAATTATAATAAAACAAACTCAAGAACTCAGCCAAGTAATATCTCATGAATGGACCAAATTATTACATCATTAAAATGGGCTAAATTGATGGAGTTGGTGCTTGGAGTGCAAATCCGATTTGTACATTTTATTATTTATTAATAAAATAAGTACATTTTTTATTTCATACCTTATAATGGTATTGTCATTATGCGTATTAGATTGATGTATAAATATGCTAAGAATGACATCGACCTTATAATAGTCTTGACACTAGGTGTAAACTATTATTAAATTAAATATTCATAGTCGTTGGTTTTGGAATACGATTGAATTCCTATAAACTGGAAGACTAGCACATGTCGTATATTGGAATTAGAGTTCCAATGGTTTAACCCGATGTAACATAAGTTTTGGAAACTCGTATAGACATGTGGGTATTCATTGAAGCGGATACTGAATGACTCATTGGTGATTCCTAATAGTTAGAAGTACACACCACCGTCAATAGGAATCTTCTCGAGTCGAGTAGCATATATAATCCTTTGACTATAGGATAACATTGATTTTGTGTGAGATTCTCCACACTTTGATGTCATGTATGTCAGAAACCTTTCATAATCTGGCCTCTAGATGTTCGTTGGGTGTGGACCGATGCACTCAGTAATCAAGTGTGAAGCAAGATAGGATCCGTCGACCCATATGTGTACCATAAGAGGTTTAGGTATCCATGTAAGTAAAATCACAATTCTTAAAGACTTTGGCCAAAGTCGATTACCTAGGGTGGATCACATCAGTTGTAAAGAATCGTGGACATGTCAACATGATATGTGCATCTTGGAAACTTGACAGTGTATTCTATATTTCCTAAGTACAACTCGGATAGCCTACGGCGAGGGATTGTTAAACATATGTGATGACCTCGACTTGTATAGTTTAGAAAGGTCGTTTTTTTCTTCGTGAATTCGGAGGTGGCCAAATTGCGTACATATTAGCTAGGCTTATATGAAGAGCGTGTCGGAACTTAGAGAGTCCCAATATGAAGTGTACCCATTGAGCACTTGGATAGCCGATTATTTTTGATAAAAGATAATATTCGATATTATAATTATCAACTAAGATAATCAAGTGTTATTGGATAACATTGATTATTTATTTTGACCTAATTGGATTAATTGGATTAATTCAATAATTACACAAGGGCTTAATTGTAAAATCATAATTATCTCTACCATTTGAGAATATTATGGTAATTGTAAGTATGTAATAATATGTTGTTTTGGCTTGATTTAATTGGATTAAATCAAAATGGAAAATATTTAAATAATCTATTTCCTAATCCTTGGCTTGATTTAATTGGATTAAATCAAAGTGGGAGACAATGGAGATTAGTCACACCTAATTATACATATTTGGACAAATTGGATTAAGCCATCTTAAAAGTTGATTACAACTTTTATTAATTAAAAACTACCTAAGTTTTGCTATAAATAGCAAGCTTAAGGAATGTTTTAATTACAAGTACAAGAACAAGTATAAGCATAAGCAAAAGCTTGAGTAAGCTATAGACAAGTAATTCTTGAGAGATTAGCGTAAGTTAGAGAAGTGTTTAGAGAAGCTTGTGAGGTCTCTAAAACATTTCATTTAGGAGAAATCAAGATTAGATCTTGAAGTGAAGCTTGCTAGCATTGGAAATCAAGGTTGGATCTTGAAGTCAAGCTTGCACACCTTGGAGGTTCTCCAACAATTTCATCAAAGGAGAAGTAGATTGGATCTTGCATCAAGCTTACTAGGTAATGTTTGATATTCTCCTAAGTTATGTTCATTTTTATATTAGATGCATAATCACATAGCTTAATGTTGAAATAAGGCTAATCAATTGTGTTAGGATACTTTAGAAGTATAAACACAACATGCTTATGTATTAGGTCAAAGATGTTCATGTTGGACGTGGAACAATTAATAAGAGTTTAGAGCTCTAGATTAAAGCTTAGAGATTTGACTACCATTCTAGATTCACTTGACCACCTTTAGGTGAACTAGAATTGTTCATGAGACATTTCTAATTAGGATTCTAAAATGGTTCGTGATTAGATTCGAACAATTGCATATAAGTATTTAGAATACATGTATGCTAGTTTTAAAACATGTGTTGATGGTGGTTATGAAGCTAAAATTGGATTTTAAATTTATTTAAAGTATTGTGAGAAAATTGGAAGTGTTTAGTAATGTTTTGAAATGAAAAATCACTAACTGCTTGAGTTGCGTCGCGACACAAACCATTTCGCATCGCGACACAGAACTGCGCATCGCGACTCCTAGACTCCCACATCGTGATGCGCCGCCGTTCACATTCAGCATGCTCTCAGTATTTTGGGTGGCGTCGTGACTCCCAAGTACTTGCTCGCGACTCCCAGACCTGATTCAAATTAAACTTGTTTTTCTCCGTTCCGGAGCTTCCGAAATCCGATTGGGTCCCCGATTTTTCCTACAGACTCGTATTGGAATGTAGTTTTACATAAAAATATTTTAAAAAACACATATTCTTGATATCCATGGGTTAGACCCATTTCCGCTGTCCGGGGTAATGATATGACCCTAGGGGTTCCACAACTGCCCCAACATAAATATCATCTACTAAGGCTTGAATTAAGTTCAATAATGGTGATCCTTGATCTTGCAAGCCTATCTTCACAGTTGAAACACTTGAGCATCCATGGCGGGAATCATCAACATCCTCTGAACAAGTCCATCCATTGAATCCTTGATCTTCTTAACTCTGGACCTTGTGATTGAGCCTTCTGGAACCTCCATGGGTCTTTTGTAGGGTTTTAAGGGCTAAATCCGGTAACGCAGCGGAAGCGGTGGAAAATCGTATTTTCCGATTTCAAAAATTTTTCTCGGATTAATTAAATAAACATATTTTTTTAATATTCCAATAATCAAATTATGAAAATAAATTCAATAAATCATATTTAAGTGAATTTACCGAATTGCCCTTACACTTGGTATTTTGTCCATTTTAGTCAGAAATTGATCTAATCAATTTTGAATGATTCTAAATAATTTCTAAAATGAACTAAGCATGTTCAAAACATCAAAACACCAAGGGCAACATAAATCCCTAAAATTCCAAGTTTGGCCGAATGCACCCATTAGGTTCTTATTTGTGCACTTTGTCATTTCATGCATCAAAACACATCAAGATGTAATCCAATGAACATGAAACTTTATATGCATCATATAACATCCAAATACACAACATATATGAAAAGCCCCAAATTTGGAATTGGTCATGAACCCTAATTTTTCAATTTCATCAAATTGGACAAATTATACCAAATTGGTTAAATCCAATACTTCAATCATGTTTCTTCCATCCAATCAAAGTCTCAACACAATGAAACAACTCAAGATCAAATCTAGGTCATCTAAGAGTGGGTCAACAACTCTAGATTAGCAACAAGGTTTCCAAAACCATAAAAGAATACTTATCACTACACTAGTCACAAGCTTTCTCCATTATACATGCTCAACACTTTCACCAAACTTTTATCCATCAAAAACACAAAGAATAAAGAATATAAAAACTCAAGAACATCATAAGATGTTGCCCACAACAAGAGGAACAAATTTCTCTCTAATGGAAGGTTGGAAATACTTACTATTTTCCAAGCTTTTCTTGATTTTTCTTTCTTTTCTCTCTAGCATTCTTTGCCTTCCTTTAATGGAGTTTTTGGTTAAAGTGTATTAGGTTAGATACCAAATGAAATGAAAAACAATATATACTTGCATCACAAAAGGCCTTGGCCGAATTTGGCAAAGGCATATACAAGAAATATTAATTTCAATTTCATTTGAATTTCATTAAATCAACTTGATAAAATATCTAAATAACACTTTATAGATATTTATATTAAGTCAAAAAATGCAACTAAGAAAAATATAACTCTTATATTTTAAGTGTATTGGCCGAAATTATGAAGAAATAAAGGAAAAAGATATTTTTATTTTTTCAAACAATTTTGAACAAATATCTTAAGAAGTCAAAATCAATTTGACAACCTTTTCCTTTAATGTAAAGTCAAACATTTACATTATAAATCATTTCCTAACTTTATCATTTGTGTGATATTTTATATTTTAATATATTAATCATTTAACAATTAAATATTTAAATAATTAATTAAATACAAATATATCAAATATATGTATTATATTTACTTTAAATATCTCAAATACATATATTGATGATATATGTCAAATACCTTTATTTGACTATTTAATAATTGTATTTAATAATATCATATATTAAATACAAATACACATTAATTAGGAAATGATGGTTCGGCCCGTTCGCATGTATTTTTCGTTTAACGATTAAACGATTTATAAATAATCATCATTATTCATAAATGTTGCTCTAGTGCTCTACGAGTATGTTTCATTATTGAGACTCTCTAGATTCAGGTATATCCGTCACGAAATCCAATTTCATGTGCATAATCTATCCACCCGTAGATTATGACGATCACGGATAAACTAGCTGAATCATACAGGTCGAGGTCATTGCATACGTATAATCCATCTTTCACATGTATCCAGATAATCCCAAAGATATAGATGTGAACGTCAAATCTCTATAGGTATTATCTCGTCGACGTACCTATTAGCAATCTCTAAATAACACTCGGAACTTACTTCCGATGTATACTGTGGCCACAGATTTAACAGACTGCTAAATATATATGGACTACCTATGCTCTGTACACAGAACTGACGGATCCTATCTTGACACACACATGATATCCTGAGGATCGATCCATACCCAACGAACAGGTGGAGGTCTGATCTAAATAGATCGGTGACGTGACTGCCATCTAAGTGTGGAGGATGTCTCATACATCCACAGTGGTATCTCAAGTCGAAGGACCACTATGCTACTCAACCCGAGAAGATTCTTATTGACGTTGGTGTACCATCCATTAAGAATCTTCGGTGAGCCGTTCAGTGTTTATCCACTATAAACACCTACACGTCTATACGAGTCTCCCTAGACTCATGGTTCATTGAGATAAACCATCGGACCAAGTCTCGATATACGACATGTACTGGTCTCAACGGATTTGACTAACCGACTCGTGTTAGCAAATCTTGACCAGGAACTATGTTTGATAATATACATATAGCAGTGACACTTCCCAATGTCAATTACAAACTAACTTTGTAACTGTGTACTGCATTATATATTATCGGGCCTTTGTTTAATATATACATATCACTAAACCACATTTAGTTTCAATCTAATCGTAATCAGATCGAATACGTATATAAAAACAAGAGGTGCAACAACAAATAAGTAATATTATGGAATAAGGGGATGTTCGTATTCATGAATCAGACATGAATACGGTCCGGATTGGCGCTCTGAGCACCAACCCCAACAATTTCTCTCACTTGCTCTAGTGCCAATCCACGGTATCATATACACGTCTCAATGTGTATCATATGCACATGGCCCTCAAAAGCTCACCAGTACTTAAGAGGCAAGAAACAAGTCCGCTATGAAATATTGAGTTTGTCAAAACAAACTTCATCGTTTCCCTTAGTCAGCATCATTCGTATTTGGTAGAATCTAAATTATACATTAATATGACACTGATGCTACATCAGTATTATGCTACAGCTACTAAGTTGTCCAAGTATTTAGGGATCAAAGCCAAAAATATTATGAGGACAACCGCAAGCACAACACCAATAAAACTTCTAATTTATAAGGTCACTATGAAACTTCATAAGTCTATACTTCATAAGTTGCATCTAATTCTACTCAGTTAGTAGAATCCTTCGTGACACTCCCACTGCATCTTTTGTGACTCTTTATGACGTAGACTGTCTAACGTCATAATTAGTCTCAAAACTAATATGACCCTAATGGTTGCAGACTGTATTCTCCATGAATTAGAAACTCGTTCTTAATATCTCAAAGATCACAAAGAACGTGTTTCAAGATCCATCATATGGTCTATAGGATGTCAAAATAACTCGTAACAATTACGATTAAATCAATATCTACAATCGCACATTATAAAGTATTTATTATGTCATCATCAAATGATACATAAGATTGATTAGACATTCTAATCAATATCTCTTTCGAAAAAGGAATCATCCTTTATGAAAAATGAATACTTTATATAAGACACACAATAATTGTCCAACAGTTATACTAACTGTCATACAGATAGCCTAGTTATGTCCTTTATTAGATCATATCTAATGTACGAATAATAGGAGTATCTCACAAGTCTCTTGGTTTTATATCTTATATAAAACTTTATATCGTATATAACAAAGACTACTCCCATTGTTTTCACAGAGTAAAGAAGACTTAGGTAAATCTTTTACCTCATAAACATCTCATTATTACTATAATAATGACAATGTCTGTTAGGATATATAACAATAGAAAGTAATTTGTACGCTCCCACTAACCCTTTTATCACATATGTATTCTATATACTTTGACAAGATCAGACAATTTGACGATATCAAAAATATAGAACACATATTTCTGGAAGACTTATCCGAGTCTACAATAGGCTCTGTAAGCTAGCACACTAAATTGCGATCTCAGTAGAACACAAACTCTAGGGCCATTTCAGAATGAACTCTTCAAATAAGGAAATCACAACTGATCTCTTATCTGAATAAGTCATCCAAAAATGCCACTTTGCATTCTTTAGCTAAAATATACAGTTTATTATCAACATTAACCAATATATCTTTAATTGTTCAATTAGTGTGACTAGAGATAAGTTTTCTCAGAATCTACAATAGATTGCTGAGTATAACTTTTCTCACTGTTATACTGTAAAGGTCAAACCTTTAATAAGCTCATATTGCTTTCGCTGCGCAAACAATTAGCACATATCATGAACTAATTCATAATGAAAGCGTAATCAAGTTCAAAACTTGATCGTAGTAAGCTATGAACAATCTTAGATCTATGGTTCAATGGTGAACTTCCAGAATCGATATCAAATATCGCTTCCATTATAAGTTATAGGATAATTTTTCTTCAGTAAGAAAACAACGGAACCATTAAGTATCAAATACTCGTGAATGATTCTGTTATCCTATTGGACTTGTACGGAAGATGTATAAGGGTTGTTTCATCTTATTAATTACGTAGTTCCATTTATAATTTATCATTCTCATATTTGACTTCAATAAGTCAAGTCTTTTCTACAATAGTTAACATCTGATGTTACACACCAAGTAATAAAACGATTTTATTACTTAGAATCGTAGGAAATATATTCTATTAAATAGAATACAATATTCTATTAAACAGAATAAACGATAAACTTTTACTTATACCTCTGAGGTGTAAGTAATTTCCATTATATAACTATTATATAAAAGAAAGATTGAAATCTCAAACTTTTCAAGATTCAAATTTTCTACCTATACATATCATATATGCAACTGTAGAAAATAATTGAACATTAATTAAAGAGATGAATTAGTGTTACTGGAGTATAACCCCAAGAGTATTGAAACTAATTCGGTAACATTCAATATCAAACGAATCAAATCATATAAGATTCAATTGCTCCCACTACTCAATTCCATCAAGATGGAATCGTGGAAGAATAATATTGAATATGAATCATATTCACTGTATAACCTTAGAACTAATTACTTTAAATTCAAATGTTTGATCGTATCAAATATCTTTGAACAGTTCAAAGACATGTAATGAATTTTAAGGATCAAGTTTTCAAAATACTTTAGATTGAATATATTTGAACAAGTCAAAAATGTTCAATCTTCGTTTCATCAGAACAGATTGAAAATTCTTGATACTTTCAAGACTTTCAATATGTGTTCCTTCAGAAACACGTAACTAAGTTATGACAATTCATCAACTAAGTTACGAAATAAAGAAAACTACCTTAAGCAATTATTATTTATTAAACTACATACATCCAATGTATCAGTTAAATAAATTTGGTGGTCCAATGACAATCATTGGTTAAACGAGATCTTAATCACTTTCCTGAATACAATATTCATTAAATGGATAAGGATGTGTGGTGTGATCTAGTATCAAACCATCCTTTACCATACGGATTGAGCATCCAATACTTAAGTGATTAAATTCATAAAGCACCGTTCTAAATTATTTACTTACCGAATAATTTTTCTTAATGTTTATCTCTACGTCAATGACACTACTAGTTGTGGGAACACACAGCTACCTGGGCGACGCATGTTCTAGGCTCGCGGCCTAGTTGGGAAATACTAAATAATACGGAGTCGCCACCCGGTGTGAACCGGGACAAAGATTTAAGGCCGCACTCACCCCTCGCAAGGGAAGACCTAAAACCATTGGGTTCAGAATGGTCCCTTACTCATGTCAGTTGTAATGAAAGGATTTATGTAATAATTTAATCAAGCTTAAGTAACACTTATTTCCAAGAGTATCATGCTTCTAAATTCTCATATGCAAAATGAAACTTATGCACACATTTCACATATATCTCATATCTAAAATCGCATGCTTAACATATATCAAAATAGCAACGGACATACAACTTTATTTGCATATTACATTCAAGAAAACACAAGCACACATATTAACCATACGAACATACATATGGGCACTTTTCCAAGTGGTACGTGGAATTGTATCCCAAGTACAGACCGCACTACCGTCCATTCGGAATCGGCTACGGAATTTACGTCTGAGTTTCCATCCGATATACCACAAGAAATAATACTCAAATGTTATCACGACACAAGCATATGAATTGTCATTCATTAACATAGTTGTACTCATACATGTGGGGGTAGCTACTAGGAAAATTATGCATGAAATCTAATGAAGATGACTCGATTCAGTGGGTGCGCGTTCGTGTAGCGTTCGTAAACGCGTTCGAACGGTAAACAGAAGGTTCGCGTTCGTGTAGCGTCCGAGAACGCGTTCGAACGGAACCAGACCTGATGCATTATGAAACTAAGACAGTGGGTGCGCGTTCGTGTAGCGTTCGTAAACGCGTTCGAACGGTAAACAGAAGGTTCACGTTTGTGTAGCGTCCGAGAACGCGTTCGAACGGAACCAGACCTGATGCATTATGAAACTAAGAAAGTGCGTGGGCGTTCGTATAGCGTTCGTAAACGAGTTCGAATGGAAATGAAACAGAATGTTCTCGTTCGTATGGCGTTTGTTAACGCGTTCGAACGGAAATGAAACAGAATGTTCTCGTTCGTATGGCGTTTGTTAACGCGTTCGAACACAAGCGAGACCTGATGCATGACAAGGCAAAATACATGCGCGTTCGAGTTGCGTTCGTAAACGCGTTCGAACGGGAACAGACCTGATGCATGAAATGGGACGCAATACATAAACGACAAAATAAAGGGGGGGGCGCGGCGAAGTACTGCCGTAAAGGTGTCCTTTTGGGGCTCTTGATCTCTCAAAGAGAGGACCTTTTGACCAACATACTAAGCCCATGCGCTCGACTGAATCATGCATACATAGAATGAAAAGCAATAATATTAAACATAGTGTGCCCGATTGAACGTATCTTGTATCCAACCGAACACACATCAACCGGCGCGGCAAAGCCTCGTGGTAAAGGGCTTTAGCCCATCCCCATAGGGGATCTCGCATCGCACTTACTAAGCCCATGCGCTCGGTTGAATCATGCATACGAAAATAAAGACAATCATATTAAACTAAGTATGTCCGATTGAACGTATTTCGCATTCAACCGAACACACATCAATCGGTGCGGCAAAGCATCGTGGTGAAGGATTTTAACCCTCCAATTAGGGAACCTTTCATCGCACTTACTAAGCCCATGCACTCGATCGTATCATGGGATTAAACAACATGCAGAATTTAAATGACAAGAATTAAATAAACCAAAGCAACTCAAAACAAGAGGAGGTGCCGTTTTACTGAAGTGGTACGTGGAGTTGTGTCCCAAGTACAGACCGCACTACCGTCCATTCGGATTCGGCTACGGAATTTACGTCTGGGTTTCCATCCTATATACCACAAGAGACGACACCCTTCCATTCATCCAATACCCACAACACGCATCATACACACAACAAATGCCACAAATACAGAAAATATAATCGAAATAAATAACCAGAAATTAAATAGGAATAAGTGTGATAGATACCCTCAGGTCTAACCTTTTAAGCTGTCTCTCGGACTCGCGTTCCACGAAGATCAAAAGGGGGTAAAGCTCCGCAACTTTTCTGGTTCACTGGTTTGCCTCTTCCTTCGCTGTTCGGCCACTCGAGCTACTGTTCCGACTCCGTTTTGCTGCTGTTTCCTTATGGTTTTGCTGCCGTTCCCTCTGTATTTTCTGCTTATGGTTGGTGGACTGTTTTGGTGTGATTTTCGGTGGTGTGAGGGTGAGGATCAAGGGAGTGATATGCTTGTGATGTCTAGGATTTCTTGCTATAATTTTTGTGTGAATTGTGTGTATGAGCTAGAGAGATTGGAGAGCCTTGGTGGCTAGGTTTGGGGTTGTTTATATAGAGAAGGGCTAGGGCTTCACCTTGTCTTACAAGGAAGGGATTTTGGCATTAAAGAGGGGATAGGATTTGGTGTTTAGCAAGGAAAGTCAAAGATTGAGGGGGGGGGGGGGGGGTGGGGACAATTTGGTTTAGATTAGGAAGTCATACCTTTAAATTGGTGGATATCTTATTGAATTAGGAAGTCAAATATGTGATTGGCTTTAATTGGTTAAGATTGATTTTAATTAGGCATATCTTCTTTTTAGTTTTAGTATATAATATATTTGATTTATTTAAGTTAGGCAAGATTTTATTTTGTTTTATTTAATTGGTAAATGATTTAAATATTTTATTAATGTTTAATATTTATTTATTTAATTTGGGATGTTGTTTTATGGGCTTTGGGGGGCCAAATGGGCTGGGGGTGTGAGGCTAACAGCAAAACCAGAATTACCACCGGCTCCGTTCGAACGCCTACTCGCACGCGGCACGAACGTCCGCAATCTGCACGAGGTTCGAACGGAGGAACGAACGCAGCACCAACGAAGACAGTGAACTTGTGGAATGAACTTGATGACATACTTATTCTGAATTTCCCCTTCCGACCTCCGTTTTCCCGCAATATCCTTAGCTAAAAAGGTAGTGCCTTCCAATTGAGACTCATCATCGGGTTTCACATGCGAAAATGCAATGCCTACATCGCCCCCACTTTGATGGGACTTGAGCAGTGTGTGACTTTGAACATCTTATCAAAGTTAGGCATGCATTTCTACTTACCTGGCTCGCCAGCTGCCACTTGACTTACCATGTGTTGAGTTGATTTGGGTGGTGAGGTGCTGCGACCCCTGGTTCATTCCCGAACCGTGTTGTGATGTGGTCCATTCCCGAACCGTGCTTCCATTCTTGGAGTGCCATTCCCTTCCCCGGCTTGTTCATCTCGAACTGTGTTAAGATGAGGCTTTATTCCCCCCGAGCTTTATTCCCGAACTGCTGAGGTGAGGCTTTATTCCTCCGAGCTTTGTTCCCGAACTGTGTTGAGATGAGGCTTTATTTCCGTACTGAGCTGAATGCAGGCTTTCTTCCTGAATTGTACTGAATGTGGGCTTTATTCCCGAGTTTACTGGACGTAGGCTTTCTTCCTGAACTGTATTGAATGTGGGCTTTATTCCCGAACTGCACTGAGTGTGGGCTTTATTCCCGAACTGTGTAGATGAGGCTTTATTCCTCGAGCTTTATTTCCGAATTGTTGAGATAAGGCTTTATTCCTCCGAGCTTTGTTCCCGAACTGTGTTGACATGAGGCTTTCTTCCCCTTGAGCTTGTTCTCAAACTATACTAACTATTGACATGATGCTTTATTCCTCCGAGCTTTGTTCTCTGATCTGAGCTGACTGTGTTCTTGAACTGTATTGAATGCAGCCTTCTTCCTGAACTGAACTGAATGTAGGCTTTCTTCCTGAACTGCACTGAGTGTGGCTTTATTCCCGAACTGAACTGGCATGAGGCTTCTTCCCCTTGAGCTTTGTTCTCAAATTATACTGACATGAGGCTTTCTTCCCCTTGAGTTTGTTCTCAAACTATACTGACATGAGGCTTTATTCCTCTCGAGCTTTTCTCTGATCTGAGCTGACTGTGTTCTTGAACTGTATTGAATGCAGGCCTTCTTCCTGAACTGAACTGAATGTAGGCTTTCTTCTGAACTGCACTGAGTGTGGGCTTTATTCCCGAACTGAACTGGCATGAGGCTTTCTTCCCCTTGAGCTTTGTTCTCAAATTATACTGACATGAGGCTTTCTTCCCCTTGAGCTTTGTTCTCAAACTATACTGTCATGAGGCTTTCTTCCCCTTGAGCTTTGTTCTCAAACTATACTGACATGAGGCTTTTATTCCCTTGGGCTTTGTTCCCTGACTGTGTTAACTGTGGGCTTTGTCCCCGAACTGTTACTGTAAGTTGTTCATTCCTGAACTGTTATCGTGAGGTGGTTCATTCCCGAACCGTGCTTCCATTCTTGGAGTGCCATTCCCGTTGCTTGTTCATTCTTGAACTGTCCATTCCCGGACCATATCTCCATTCTCGGAGTGCCATCCTCGGCGTGCTCATTCTTGAGCTGTCCATTCCGGACTATATCTCCATTCTCGGAGTGCCATTCTCGGCAGAACTGATCTGATGTAATGTGGGCCTCGACCCTGGGACTCCCCAAACTGTGTTTGATGTGGGCCTCGACCCTGGGACTCATCCCAAAACTGATGTTGAAGTGGGCCTCGGCCCCAACTGCTACTGACATGGGCCTCGCCCCAGATTGATGCTGATGTGGGTCTCGACCCTCAGATTCATTCCAAAATTCTACTGATGTGGGCCTCGACCCTGGGATTCATTCCCTGGATTCATTCCGAGATTCTGCTGATGTGGGCCTCGGCCCTGGGATGATGTGGGCTTCGCCCTAAACTGATATTGATATGGGCCTCGCCCCCAGACTGATACAGCTGATATGAGCCTCGCCCTAAGGCTGATACTGATACGGGCCTCGCCCCCAGACTGATACAGTACTGTCGATGTTCCTGATTGGTTTGTCTTTGACGCTTTCTTTTTTTTTTCTTTTGAAACCTGTTATTACAAAACAGAACAAAAAAAAAAGGATGCAAATATGTTACGTGTATGCATGCATGCGTGAATGAGTTTCCTATCTCGTTGGGTTAGGTCTTCCGTCGATTCCATTGATGACCATTCTTCTCTTAGGGAAAGTACCATTTCCACCTGTCTACCCTGATTTGTTCCAGGAACCCGTTTCTTTCCAAGTCTAACAGTCCCACTGTCTCCATTTCCCAATTCCTGAATGGCTAACTTATCTTTTCTGCTTGCTTCTTTTGAGGATTCCCTACGCTTTGAGCATCACATTACCAAGATTGAACACACTCATGTTGCAAGTTTGAAAGTAATAGTCTTAGGCAGATAAATAAAATGGTCGCCTTTATTATTGTTGAGGAAACGTTCGAACAGGTAAACAAAATCAATGTCTTTATTAAAAGTGCAAGATAAACTAGGAGAAACAACAGTGCCCTCTTCTTCAGCCCATGGTTCTTCACCATTGTTATCCCTTATTCTTATGAAGCTGAGTGGTTGAGAGTTTGGAGGACAAGGGTTTCGGGTAGGCCAGAGTTGATCATGTAGTTGGGTAGGGGATTTCTGTGTGCGTTGGTTGTTCTTTCTCTGGGCCGGGTATTGTATGGGCATCGATGAGGTTTTGGATTTCATGTCTGAGGCGGGCGCAGTTGTCGGTGTCATGGCCTTTTTCTTGGTGGAAGTGACAGTATAAGTTTAAGTTCATGTGAGGTGGCACAGGATTTGGAATGGGCCTAGGTTCCAAAGGTTTTAAGAGTCCTTGCGCCTTCAGCTTTTCGAATACCTTTGAAAGAGGCTTACCAAGGTTAGAAAATCGTCTGTTCTTAATGGCAGTGACCTCAGCAGTAGCAGGCATAGTTCCTGAATGTCCCCCAATATTCCTTCTGTTCTGTCCATAAAACTTTCTGTTCTCGGCTTCCTCCTCCTCAATATCCATAACTGTCTCCCTCAGCTGTCGAAAATCAGTAATCATCGAAGTCATTCTCCTCAGTTTTCCATAAATAGAGGGCTTGGTGCCCTTGATGATCATTTTGATCTGGTCCTTTTCTGAGGGCCTAGTCTGCATCTTCAGAAGCTGGCTCCTCCAGCGGTCCACATATTCCTTGAAATTTTCCTCCGGCTTCTGCTTGATATTTTCTAAGTCACGGAGTGACAAGTCAATCTCCAGGTCCGTGACATATTGCTTTAAGAAAGCATCAGCTAGCTCCCTCCAATCTTCCTTAACCTGCTTGTCCAGGTTATGGTACCATACCACAGGTGCCCCCTCGAGTGACATCCCAAACATTTTCTGTACCTGGCGCTGAGACAAGCCAACTGAACTCATAACAGACACATACTGACGGAGATGCACCCTCGGATCTCCATTCCCATTGAACTTAGCCAAATCCGGCATCTTAAACTGCGCTGGCAACTGCTCCTCAAACTTCATTGTCTCATAATCTAGCAAATCTTCATTCTTACCCCTCATCTTGCGGGTAACGGATTCAACCTGGTCCCTGAGTTTCTGTATCTCGGCCTGAGACCCAATCACTCTGTCTGTTGCATACTCTGCCATATCATCATCAAAAGCGGGGATATCATCCCCCAACCCATTCGGAGGCTCCTCGCGCCTTACATTCTCAGAATTTCCCCCAGCACGGGGCACAGCCATATTTGTCATGGCAGTAGTCAAGGCTTGCAACTGTTCAGTGACCTTGGCGAGACCGTTTTCCAACTGATCCATACGGGACACCTCAATATCTGATTCACTCATGTCTGTTCCCAGTATTTTGATGAGTCTTCCCTTTTTTCTAACCCAACGGGAATCTATGATGGCTTTCAGAACACAAGGGTTAACATGATGTATGTATGCATGATGTGCATAAGAGGCATATAACATATAAATCATACTAAGTCAATAAAATTTTCAAACAAGTCGGCCCATTATCATTTTAGAAGCTTTTGGGCTGACTGTCATAAGAGTGAACACGTCCCAGTTTAAATGGCCCAACAAGTTCATATCTTATGGCAAGGAGCCCAACTAAATCCAAATGATAATACTCCGAACACAAGCACAAGGTGGCCCATCAACACTTAGACGCCTTTGGCCCAATAGTCATGGAATACATTCTTGTCCCAGTTTAAATGGCCCAACAAGCCCATATCCCATGACAAATGGTCCAAATGGATCCAAACGATGATGTTCCCAAACACAAGCATAGAAGGAGATAATGCAAACATAACAATTTTACATAATGGCCCATCAACATTTCAGAAGCTTTGGGCCTAATAGTCATACGGTACGAACTTGCCCCGGTTTAAATGGCCCAGCAAGCCCGCATTTCTGATAATAGTCCAACTGCATCCAAATGAGGATGGTCCATAAGCACATTCTCAAGGAAATAATTGTTACTTTAACCATACAAACCGGTCTATGGGTGGATTTGCAAGAGTATGGACAAAGGCTCTCACCGGCGAAGGATAGCCCACAACTAGGTCTCCCCACTCAAGGGTTCAGGCGACCAAGTGAGCGTATCCCTTTTTATACACTAAGGTACGTGCCAATGAGCTATGGTGTGTGTGACGGACTGTCAAATGGATTTCCCGTTGTAGATTCCCCAGAGGGAAGGTGGAGCGAGGCTCACTTAAATACCCAAGCCTCTTAGGCTCTTATCGCTTGGTGTCAGGAATAAACAACGAGTCCTCCAAATTAGTCCATCACAAAGGCTACGAGTAGATGGTCATGTAGGTATCCTCACAGCTTTTCCTTCTAGAAAGGTAGTGAGTGAAGGAAGACACCAAACCATTACCTAGCCTCAAAGTGCCCTTGATTAAACCCTCACTTATCCACTATAGACATGGCCAATTAAAACATAAATCCACTCATTACAAGACAATATTTCGGGGCCAATTCTCATATCCCCAGTGGAGTCGCCAGACTGTAGGACACAGGACCTGGGCGACGCCGTTTCTAGGCTCGCGGCTAGTTGGGAAATACTAAATAATATGGAGTCGCCACCCGGTGTGAACCGGGACAAAGATTTAAGGCCGCACTCACCCCTCGCAAGGGAAGACCTCAAACCGTTGGGTTCGGAATGGTCCCTTACTCATGTCACTTGTAATGAAAGGATTTATGTAATAATTTAATCAAGCTTAAGTAACACTTATTTCCAAGAGTATCATGCTTCTAAATTCTCATATGCAAAATAAAACTTATGCACACATTTCACATATATCTCATATCTAAAATCGCATGCTTAACATATATCAAAATAGCAACAGACATACAACTTTATTTGCATATTACATTCAAGAAAACACAAGCACACATATTAACCATACAAACATACATATGGGCACTTTTCCAAGTGGTACGTGGAATTGTATCCCAAGTACAGACCGCACTACCGTCCATTCGGAATCGGCTACGGAATTTACGTCTGAGTTTCCATCCGATATACCACAAGAAATAATACTCAAATGTTATCACGACACAAGCATATGAATTGTAATTCATTAACATAGTTGTATTCATACATGTGGGGATAGCTACTAGGAAAACTATGCATGAAATCTAATGAAGATGACTCGATTCAGTGGGTGCGCGTTCGTGTAGCGTTCGTAAACGCGTTCGAACGGTAAACAGAAGGTTCGCGTTCGTGTAGCGTCCGAGAACGCGTTCGAACGGAACCAGACCTGATGCATTATGAAACTAAGACAGTGGGTGCGCGTTCGTGTAGCGTTCGTAAACGCGTTCGAACGGTAAACAGAAGGTTCACGTTCGTGTAGCGTCCGAGAACGCGTTCGAACGGAACCAGACCTGATGCATATGAAACTAAGAATGCGTGGCGTTCGTATAGCGTTCGTAAACGCGTTCGAACGGAAATGAAACAGAATGTTCTCGTTCGTATGGCGTTTGTTAACGCGTTCGAACGAAATGAAACAGAATGCCTGTTCGTATGGCGTTTGTAACGCGTTCGAACACAAGGAGACCTGATGCATGACAAGGCAAAATACATGCGCGTTCGAGTTGCGTTCGTAAACGCGTTCGAACGGGAACAGACCTGATGCATGAAATGGGATGCAATACATAAACGACAAAATAAAGGGGGGGGCGCGGCGAAGTACTGCCGTAAAGGTGGCCTTTTGGGGCTCTTGATCTCTCAAAGAGAGGACCTTTAGACCAACATACTAAGCCCA
Source organism: Zanthoxylum bungeanum (assembly GCA_019454045.1). Taxonomy (NCBI): domain Eukaryota; kingdom Viridiplantae; phylum Streptophyta; class Magnoliopsida; order Sapindales; family Rutaceae; genus Zanthoxylum; species Zanthoxylum bungeanum. The sequence continues at coordinate 26,664 of SKCR01037794.1, read as the reverse complement.
TGCGCTCGACTGAATCATGCATACATAGAATGAAAAGCAATAATATTAAACATAGTGTGCCCGATTGAACGTATCTTGTATATCCAACCGAACACACATCAACCGGCGCGGCAAAGCCTCGTGGTAACGGGCTTTAGCCCATCCCCATAGGGGATCTCACATCGCACTTACTAAGCCCATGCGCTCGGTTGAATCATGCATACGAAAATAAAGACAATCATATCAAACTAAGTATGTCCGATTGAACGTATTTCGCATTCAACCGAACACACATCAATCGGTGCGGCAAAGCATCGTGGTGAAGGATTTTAACCCTCCAATTAGGGAACCTTTCATCGCACTTACTAAGCCCATGCACTCGATCGTATCATGGGATTAAACAACATGCAGAATTTAAATGACAAGAATTAAATAAACCAAAGCAACTCAAAACAAGAGGAGGTGCCGTTTTACTCAAGTGGTACGTGGAGTTGTGTCCCAAGTACAGACCGCACTACCGTCCATTCGGATTCGGCTACGGAATTTACGTCTGGGTTTCCATCCTATATACCACAAGAGACGACACTCTTCCATTCATCCAATACCCACAACACGCATCATACACACAACAAATGCCACAAATACAGAAAATATAATCAAAATAAATAACCAGAAATTAAATAGGAATAAGTGTGATAGATACCCTCAGGTCTAACCTTTTAAGCTGTCTCTCGGACTCGCGTTCCACGAAGATCGAAAGGGGGTAAAGCTCCGCAACTTTTCTGGTTCACTGGTTTGCCTCTTCCTTCGCTGTTCGGCCACTCGAGCTACTGTTCCGACTCCGTTTTGCTGCTGTTTCCTTATGGTTTGCTGCTGCCGTTCCTCTGTTTTTCTGCTTTGGTTGGTGGACTGTTTTGGTGTGATTTTCGGTGGTGTGAGGGTGAGGATCAAGGGATGAATGCTTGTGATGTCTAGGATTCTTGCTATAATTTTTGTGTGAATTGTGTGTATGAGCTAGAGAGATTGGAGAGCTTGTGGCTAGGTTTGGGGTTGTTTATATAGAGAAGGCTAGGGCTTCACCTTGTCTCACAAGGAAGGGATTTGTGCATTAAAGAGGGGATATGATTTGGTGTTTGCAAGGAAAGTCAAAGATTGAGGGGGGGGGGGGGACAAAATTTGGTTTAGATTAGGAAGTCAATACTTTTAAATTGGTGGATATCTTATTGAATTAGGAAGTCAAATATGTGATTGGCTTAATTGGTTAAGATTGATTTTAATTAGGCATATCTTCTTTTTAGTTTTAGTATATAATATATTTGATTTATTTATTAGGCATGATTTTATTTTATGTTTTATTTAATTGGTAAATGATTTAAATATTTTATTTAATGTTTAATATTTATTTATTTAATTTGGGATGTGTTTTATGGGCTTTGGGGGCCAAATGGGCTGGGGTGTGAGGCTAGCAGCAAAACCAGAATTACCGGCTCCGTTCGAACGCCTCCTCGCACGCGGCACGAACGTCCGCAATCTGCACGAGGTTCGAACGGAGGAACGAACGCAGCACCAACGAAGACAGTGAACTTGTGGAATGAACTTGATGACATACTTTTCCGAATTTCCCCTTCCGACCTCCGTTTCCCGCAATATCCTTAGCTAAAAAGGTAGTGCCTCCAATTGAGACTCATCATCGGGTTTCACATGCGAAAATGCAATGCCTACACTAGTTATTATAAAATATGTAAACATTGTTTATAAAGAACAGTGACTATCCAATAGTCGCAGTTCCGATATCAAATATCAAAACATCGTTAACCATATTTCAATAATAGACGAGAGATCTGGTATCCAATACCTATATTGTGGTAAATTGTGAAATCGATATTTTCTATACACCAATATACGCCTCTCTTTCTTGCTTTACTATTTTGCATTCAACTATTCACAACAATTGTAAATAACTGATTAGCAATTGTGTCAGACACATTACCTCTAAAGGTAATTAAAGCTTAGAAACGTCATTACTAGATAACCAAATACCTAATTGGGCTTTCTAAATGTCAGTCAAGAATCTCGAGACATGAACTAATTCAAGTCAATTCTTACTGCATAAGAAACTATTGTCTCTAAAGTATTATATCCTAAAGGGGACATCTATCTAGATTATCTATCATGACTTAGAAACTAAGTCATTAACCATCTTTATTTTTCAAAAAAATCAGAACAACAGTTCCCGATGGCTTAGACTAATCTAATAATATCCTAGTCTATTAGTATCTAGAACCTATTCTAGAATAACTGCAACCAAGAGTCTAGTCAGATAACATATCAAAATATGTGTGCAGTAAATAAAAGTTTAATTCTATCTACTATAGAATAAGGAAACAAACAAGCGGCAATTTCCATAATAACATACACTGCCTAAGTTATGGAATATTTTAAACTTAGCAGTGCCTCCCACTATTTTTATGTAATGCCTTAATCCCCAACGGAAAGACGAGAATTCAATAATTAAATCGAATTCCATAATGGGAAGAGGACCCCATGAATATATTTTGACTCACAGCAGAGGCACGGTCTCGCCGACGTATATTCACAGGTAGACAACTAATTGTCAATCACTCACTAGTGACTCCAAGGTTCCGGTCCTGGCCGTTTCTCGTTGTCGCTGCGAAGGCAGGCCCACAAGGAGACGTACCAAGGTTAAACTTGTTAATGATAAACTCAAGTTACCTGCGTAACCCTGACAGCTAGGGCACGTTCAGGATTCCGCTTTCGCTTGAATTTATCTAGTATCTAATATACATTCGGCATAAATAAATTTCTATCAGCTACACCCTCACAGCAGAGGCACGGTCTCGGATGTAGTCAACGAAAAGATATTTATAAACTGTATTGACAAGACGGACCAAGAAACAAGTATTCCAAATACTAGTTACTTTAAAACCTTATTAAGCGGGGATATTCCATTAAGTATCATACACCTAAATCTAATCAAATAGATTATAACATGCATGTATAAAGTCAAGAAAGAATGATTAAACATTGAATAAAATAAGCTAATCATTTATGGAGGCCTAGAATCAGACTCTCTCTGATACCATTTTGTAGGGGTTTTAGGGGCTAAATCCGGTAACGCAGCGGAAGCAGTGGAAAATCGTATTTTCCGATTTCAAAAATTTTTCTCGGATTAATTAAATAAACATATTTATTTAATATTCCAATAATCAAATTATGAAAATAAATTCAATAAATCATATTTAAGTGAATTTACCGAATTGCCCTTACACTTGGTATTTTGTCCATTTTAGTCCGAAATTGATCTAATCAATTTTGAATGATTCTAAATCATTTCTAAGATGAACTTAGCATGTTCAAAACATCAAAACACCAAGGGCAACATAAATCCCCAAAATTCCAAGTTTGGCCGAATGCACCCATTAGGTTCCTATTTGTGCACTTTGTCATTTCATGCATCAAAACACATCAAGATGTAATCCAATGAACATGAAACTTTATATGAATCATATACACATCCAAATACACAACATATATGAAAATCCCCAAATTTGGAATTGGTCATGAACCCTAATTTTTCAATTTCATCAAATTGGACAAATTATACCAAATTGGTTAAATCCAATACTTCAATCATGTTTCTTCCATCCAATCAAAGTCTCAACACAATGAAACAACTCAAGATCAAATCTAGGTTATCTAAGAGTGGGTCAACAACTCTAGATTAGCAACAAGGTTTCCAAAACCATAAAAGAATACTTATAACTACACTAGTCACAAGCTTTCTCCATTATACACGCTCAACACTTTCACCAAAATTTTATCCATAAAAAACACAAATAATAAAGAATAGACAAACTCAAGAACATCACAAGATGTTGCCCACAACAAGAGGAACAAATTACTCTCTAATGGAAGGTTGGAAATACTTACTATTTTCCAAGCTTTTCTTGATTTTTCTTCTTTTCTCTCTAGCATTCTTTGCCTTCCTTTAATGGAGTTTTTGGTTAAAGTGTATTAGGTTAGATACCAAATGAAATGAAAAACAATATATACTTGCATCACAAAAGGCCTTGGCCGAATTTGGCAAAGGCATATACAAGAAATATTAATTTCAATTTCATTTGAATTTCATTAAATCAACTTGATAAAATATCTAAATAACACTTTATAGATATTTATATTAAGTCAACAATGCAACTAAGAAAAATATAACTCTTATATTTTAAGTGTATTGGCCGAAATTATGAAGAAATAAAGGAAAAATATATTTTTATTTTTCAAACAATTTTGAACAAATATCTTAAGAAGTCAAAATCAATTTGACAACCTTTTCCTTTAATGTAAAGTCAAACATTTACATTTATAATCATTTCCTAACTTTATCATTTGGTGATATATTTATATTTTAATTATATTAATCATTTAACAATTAAATAATTAAATAAGTAATTAAATACAAATATATCAAATATATGTATTATATTTACTTTATATATCTCAAATACATAATTGATGATATATGTCAAATACCTTTATTTGACTTTATTAATGTGTATTTAATAATATCATATATTAAATACAAATACACATTAATTAGGAAATGATGGTTCGGCCCGTTCGCATGTTTTTTCGTTTAACGATTAAACGATTTATAAATAATCATCATTATTCATAAATGTTGCTCTAGTGCTCTACGAGTATGTTTCATTATTGAGACTCTCTAGATTCAGGTATATCCGTCACAAAATCAAATTTCATGTGCATAATCTATCCACCCGTAGATTATGACGATCACAGATAAACTAGCTGAATCATACAGGTCGAGGTCATTGCATACGTATAATCCCTCCGTCACAGGTATCCAGATAATCCCAGAGATATAGATGTGAACGTCAAATCTCTATAGGTATTATCTCATCGACGTATCTATTAGCAATCTCTAAATAACACTCGGAACTTACTTCCGATGTATACTGTGGCCACAGATTTAACAGACTGCTAAATATATATGGACTACCTATGCTCTGTACACAGAACTGACGGATCCTATCTTGACACACACATGATATCCTGAGGATCGATCCACACCCAACGAACAGGCGGAGGTCTGATCTAAATAGATCGGTGACGTGACTGCCATCTAAGTGTGGAGGATGTCTCATACATCCACAGTGGTATCTCAAGTCGAAGGACCACTATGCTACTCAACCCGAGAAGATTCTTATTGACGTTGGTGTATCATCCATTAAGAATCTTCGGTGAGCCGTTCAATGTTTATCCACTATAAACACCTACACGTCTATACGAGTCTCCCTAGACTCATGGTTCATTGGGATAAATCATCGGACCAAGTCTCGATATACGACATGTACTGGTCTCAAAGGATTTGGCTAACCGACCCGTGTTAGCAAATCTTGACCAGGAACTATGTTTGATAATATACATATAGCAGTGACACTTCCAAATGTCAATTTCAAACTAACTTTGTAACTTGTACTGCATTATATATTATCGGGCCTTTGTTTAATATATATATATATATCACTAAACCACATTTAGTTTCAATCTAATCGTAATCAGATCGAATACGTATATAAAAACAAGAGGTACAACCACAAATAAGTAATATTATGGAATACGGGGATGTTCGTATTCATGAATCAGACATGAATACGGTCCAGATTGACGCTCTGAGCACCAACCCCAACATCTTTACTATCTCAAAAAATAGGTTGAATGCCGTGAGTCTCATCATAATATATTAATCAGAAAATAATATACTCTCAAAGGAAACCGGCTATTTGAGAAGGAAATTCTTCCACCCAAACCATAAGATCATTATAGTGAAAGGAAAAATGAGCTAAGCTATCTGCTACTTGATTGCAATCCCTCAAGATATAATAAATATAGAAACCACACTTTGACATAAGAAGTTTTGATACCTCACTAATAATCCAAAAATGTTCTGTTCGGGTACTTGATTGACCTAAAACTAATTGGACAACTCCTAATGAGTCCGACTTAATGGCTAACAGAGATAAACTAATCTCATTGTCAAGCCATAAACCAAAGAGTAAGGCATTCGCCACAACAATATCAACATCATCAGAATACTTTTAGTTTAACGCTCACAACTATAAATTGACCCGTATAATTATGCACAATAACATCATATCTCACTCTTCTATTTTCAACATCTACTGCTGCATCCATATTTAAACCAAACAGATTGAGGGGCTTCCTAGCAAACACATAAAACCATTATCCTACAAAATTTAGAGCTGACCAGCAAACCCCATCTTGGAATAAGCCATATATAATCCATCTATCCTTTTTAACTATCCTTTCCATCAATAGTTAAATCATTATGTATAGCTCTTAGAGAGAAAGACTTAAAATTAAAAGCTCCAGGCAACCAAATAATATGATAAATAATGATGTCCATACCCGTTCTCACTCCCCAACAAATGCCTTTTGTCAATAAATCCCTCCCTCAAAGAATACTCCGCCAAATAAAATATGGATTTGAGCTCAGTTCAACCTCAAAAAGAAAAAAAAAATACGGAATATTGCTAACAATTTTGCACGATAATGTTCGACTAAACCGCACACCCCTAACAGTCTTTGCTCAACCGCTTGAATCAGACTGGAAAGTACCTTAGCACAAATTATAAATAAATCGGGAGACAATGGATAATCTTGTTCAGCCTCTGACAGAACGAATCATGATAATATATTATTGAATTATCACACAAATATAATAACAGTGTTACATTTTAGAATTTTTGGATGTTTATCGATTATCGAACTTGTCTTAGCTAATAATATGTCTATGGATAGTAGAGTTGAAAATTCCAAGTTTTTAGTGCCTTAAATTGTAAATAGATAGAGATAAAAACAAACTGTGACTCACGCTTGTAATCTACTCTTATAGATCCAATGAAAGCCCTACTAAAAAGGTTTCATTTACGTGTTGTTCATGCAGGTTTTATTAAAAAAATTTTAGTTGAATTTGCAAACATTCATCATTGAAAAGAAATAAAGGCCTAAACTTAGATAACACAAATTTCAAAATAAATTTTATCAATATTGCTTTGATCGAGTAGAGCATTCCATTATTATTCAAGTACGTTTGCCAAGTGTTATGACAAATTGACAATTGATAAATTAATTAAGAATCAACAAATCTAGGTAAATTTAAAAAAAATGCTAAAGAGTTTAAATTATGATAAAACAATTAAAACGTTGTCCATTTTGATAACGATGTCGTTTTAATGTGATTTTATCCAGTTTAAATTCTATTTAATTTCCATATAAATGTTAAAAAAAGAAGTGAATTTTATATTTCCTTAAAACATGCATAAATTAATGAGTCCACTAACAAGTTTCAATTCAAGGAAAAGTGACATTCAACTATTTTATAACTTATCATAATGATTTCAATAGTTTTGAAAATATAAATTTTAGTCACTATCGTCAAATATTTCTGTTAATTTTGAATTATTTTTCATTTGATTAATGAGAAATGACTTGAATATCCCAAAATTTGTCCAAATATAATAACATTTATTTCAAAATTAGATAAAAAAATTAATGGTATGACTAAAGCTTATATTTTTTTAAAATTATTTGGATTAAACTATCATTTTCACAATATGTACAATAATTGAGTGCCATTTTGTCAATTTTAAATCTTAATTCTTAATTAATCACAAAATGATCTCTAGTAACTCTCACACAATATTAATAATCAAGATTAAATGCATAATGATACTTGTTCATTCATGCATGGCCAGTTTTTATCCATGAGACGGCGCACGATCTCCTAGACATAATTATTACTCATTACATTCAATACGTACGTATCTGTATATATCTCTTTGCCTATGATTCATCTTCTTCAGTTCACACAAATTAAGTTAAAACAACTCAAAGCCTTTACTTCTATTCTCAGCAAAAGCTCACTTGTGTCAGTCACTTACTGTTACATTGACAAATTTTGTTCATATGGCCAGCCATTCTCTTATTTTTGCAAAAGAGGAAGACCCATTTTCATTTTTACCGCAGCTTCCTTCACTTGATTTTGAGTAAGATAATGATTAGGGTTTAGTTTTAGACTATATAAATTTTCATCTGGGTGTTTGTGTATTATGATGCCTAAATTCTAATAAGTTTTTTTTTTTTTTTTTTGAAATGTTTGCAGCGAAAATGGTTTTTCTTCAATGGATTGGCAAAGTGAAATGGCCATGCAAGAAAGCTATTCTGATCTTTTTCCTTTGATGGGTAGTGTCCCAGATCACCCTTTGTATCCTTCTCAAGATATTGTTGCAGTTCCTAAAGTGTCTCACGGTGAGTGTTTTAATAGGATAAAGATTCAGTGGTGAGCTAATATTTTATACTGACAACTGAATCAATGATTATGATTTATTTTTCACTGATATTTATTTTTCATTTTTCTTACCTAATAATCATTGATTCAATGCTAAGTATAAATTAAAATCAGCTAAACACGGAATCTTTATTCATTTTAATATTGATTTTTATATTATGGTGAGTTTTTATTTTAATGGATTGTTGCTACAGGAGAATTGTTCTGTGCTAGTGACAATGTAACTGGAATTTGGAGTGAGTTGGGTCCTTTATTAATAGAGCCAGCACAAGCACAGTCACAGGCTCCTATGTTGTGTATAAATGAAGGAACTCTACAAGAAACAAAGAAAGAGAGGAAGGTGACTAGAAGATACAGGCTAGAAGAAAAACTTAACAGTTCAAAACTTTTATCTAGGGAAATTATTTCTCAATATTTCTACATGCCCATTACAAAAGCAGCCAAAGAGCTTAATGTTGGCTTGACACTTTTGAAGAAAAGGTGTAGGGAATTGAACATTAGAAGGTGGCCACATAGAAAGCTGATGAGTCTTCAAACTCTTATGAAGAATGTTCAGGTGAATCCCTTTCTCAATCATTTTCATTTTCTTTACTCTTTTCTCTGTGGGTTTTTAGTTTAATTTTTCAAAGTTGGGTTGTGCAGGAATTGCAGAGAGAAGGACAGGGAAGTGAGGAGAGGTTGAGGGAGGCAATTGAGATACTAGAGAGAGAGATGAAATTGATTGAAGAGATACCAGATTTGCAAATGGAAGATCAGACAAAAAGGTTGAGGCAAGCTTGTTTTAAGGCCAATTACAAGAAGAGAAAGCTTATAGGTATGATGAGGGGTCCCATAATGTCCACTTCAAGCTGTTGTGACAGTCATGAAGTGTCGAATGCTAATACTGTTGCTAATTATGATGAATATAGGACTTTGAATGAAGATTTAGAGGAAAATGGATCACTAATTTCTTGCACATCATCAAACCATATGATGATGTGATGATGATTCTAGTTAGGGCTACACACTTTAGTCCTCTTGTGTTGTTTCTCATTTCTCTCTTTGTTTACACATGTGTGAATAGTTAATTAAGATGTATAAGGATGTTGGAGATTCTATATAAGGGTGCTCTTTGATGAGGCACTATCTGTTTGATTTTGATGTAAAGATGTTACAATGAGTTCACTTTTTCACATATGAATGAAGGTCTTTTGAATAATTCTTGCTGTTTAGTGACATAAATCCTCTTTGTATTTCTGGCGTAATATGGGCTAATCTTGATCACCAAATTTGTTTAAACAATGGTAAGATAAACAACTAACAATTATTTGATGAGTTGGGATAATTTGTAACGATTCATTCAAAAAGTATTGAAGCATGGCTAATGCGACTCTATTATCTTCCTCTGGCCAACTTAATATGGATTAGTGATAGATTTCTCCTTGACAATTTGTGGGATCATATTTTTTGGCTTAATTTCAGTAGACGTAGATAATCTACAAGTGTATGTATTTTGATTGTTAGTAAACTTTATATTATAATATGTATAAATAATAATATATTTAAAAAAATGTATTGAAGCATGCATTAATCAGTTTATGTTTTTATTTTTACTTTTCAAGTCAAGTCCCTTGTGCAAAGACAAGCTAAGAAATAAGATGGACAAAGATCGGAGACCCATTTGATGCATATATAAGTAGTAACTAGTTATTTGGTTTTGAGAATGTTGGGTTTTTGGTTCATGAATCAATACCGAGATTGATTTTCTTGATCGTATATAAACCCTAGAACCTACGCAATCACACTCACACTTACACAAAAGCTAATTATTTAAAGGGCAAAACTGTTACTGGTCTTTATTGAATCACTCAGATTTATTTACAGCTTACAAGAATAGAAATCAAGCTTTCACTAGAAATAAGAATTACAGCAAATGATTAAGAATTAGTCACAACCTCTGCAACCAGCTCTTTATATGCCTAGAAACTCAGCAAGGAGTTGTAACAGAATTAACGGATTATGTTTTCTGTTAGTCCATATTAGCGTGGTTAATTGCACTTTGCTCCCTCATGTTGTGTAACACCCAGTCATTCCGGGGCGACTTCGGTAATTATTTATTTTATGTGAGATATATTAAGTATCATGAAATTATGTATAAGTGTATTAGTATTCATGAGTTCATTTTCCAAAAACTCGACGAATTATTTGCCATTACAATACGTGATTATTTTTCTGTCAGGTACCAGATAGCCTTTAGTATTTTGGCTATAATTTGGGCCACTGATGTTCATTTTTCAGTGATCTTTATACCTTTGGAAAGTTTCGACAAAGATTTACAACTTTCATGTTGAATATTTTTCCAAATTTGTATCAAAACTATGTAAAAAACTCATGTTTTCTAGACTGCACTGTACAATTTCGGGAATGCTTTAGATTTTGGCATGTGATAAATTATTTTAATATTATTTAATAAATAAAAATCTTCATGTGTGGTCCACATTTTTTTTGGTGGCCTCTCCATTTTCTTGCATTTCCACGAACTAACAAGAGAAAGGAAAGAAAAAAAGAATTTAGTTTTCATTTTCCTTAGTAAGAATCAGCCATACACACATACATGGAATCACCAAATTTATTTGCATCAAACCAAAGCTCCCCAAAGCCAAGTAAGTTTTCTACTCATCATTCTTTATTTTTGTGTTGAAAAATCCATGATAAATAATTTAAGCACTTTATGTTGAAATTTTGAGTTTGACCATGTGAAAAATCTAAAGAGTCTTGATGAATGGATGCTTGAAATGTTGTTGTTTATGCCTAAATAAGTATTCTATGCCAAGGAAAGTACATGATTTGGTTAACTATAGAAGTTAAAAATATGTGGGTCATGGCCGAAAATTGGAGGTTTTTATGGGGGCATGGTTATTATGGTTGAATGAATGAATTTAGGATGATGATTAGGTGTGATTCATGCATCTAATAAATTTGAGTGGTGAGATTTGAAGTGTTATTGTATTAGAGAGAGTGAATGAGCATTATTGATGATGGTGTGCGTGATTATATGCAAGATCATGAAAGGATAATTATTATGAATGTTATTATAGAAAACTATTAGAATCAATATAATTTAAATATGGAGAAGTGATGGTGTTATGTTGTTGGAGGCAATGTGAGCAATGAATGACGTTGCTATTGACGAGGATGAAATTTCCTAAAAGCTCACAACAATAAACAATCTTTATATCTAAAAGGGGTGAATTAGGTGATAGCCTAAATTTATGGAATTAAAATTTTAGCTGATTTTACGCTACTAAGCAAGTAACTTTATCAATTAAGCTTATCAATCAATTTCTCAATCACAATAGATTATTAATACTAACATGTAAATATAAAATAAACTTGTAATAATATAAAGGAGTTTATGGATAGAGAAAATTGACACCGTATTTATATTGGTTCGACCAACTCTTTTCCGACGTCCACTCCCCCAAGCCACGCTTGAAGATTTCCACTAAGTTGAATTCACAACTTACACTGAGTTTTCCGTGGTTCACTCGTAACCAAGAGTTTTGTCCCATAGGTTCACTCCAAACCTTTACAGAAGAGTTTTCCAATGGTTCACTCTTAAACCCTTATAATGAGTTTTATTCCTAGGTTTACTCACAACCTTTACACAAATTGCCCTTTTGAGAGTACCCACTTAACAAGGGACTTTCCAATCACAAGTGTTTAAAATAGGAAGGTTAAAATATCACCTGAGCACTCACAAAGATAATGAAATTTTAGTATGAGTTGCTAACCCAAGAAATATTGCTAACCCAAGAAATCTAAGCTCATTACAAACGATATGAAGGTGTAATGTGTGTGAACTTGAGTTTGAGAGTGTATGATGATTAAGGTTTTGTTAAACTCTTTTTTTTTGCCTTAGAATCAAATATATGAAGGTTCAAGAAGTAGAAAAAATCGAAATTAGGACTTCATTTATAAAGAAAATAAAAGCAGCCCTTCTGTTTGCGCTGGGACCGATATGTCGATCTGTAGATGCTGATATGTCGGTCTGTTATTACAACGGCTATAAAATATTACCGTTTGACACCGATAAGTGCAAATAAGAAGGAATATTGATCGGTATGGAGACCGACATGGCTTATGCCGGTTCCCAAGAGCATGTAAAATACGAAGGTTGACCGATATGAATGTCGATATGCTCTAGACTGGTTCCAGTAACTATGCAAACTCCATACTGACCGATATGAGTGATCAGTATGGAGTAGTCCGATTCTAGAGGCGATGCAAAATTGCTTAGAACATAACAGGGTCACCGGTATGCCGGTGTAGTGGACCGGTAAGCCGGTCTCAATGCCAAAATCTCAGGATAATAAGGTTAAAACCATTTTGCACATGACCTTAATAAATCTAAATGAATGTGCATATGAGTCCTATGAGTTTAGAGACTTAAATTAATAACCCACTTACAAAGAGAGTCCTAATCTAAGACCACATAAGATATGTTTTCAATATGCGTTTGAGTTTTCACATCCATTACTCTTCCCAACCAATATGCTTCAATATTTTTTTGTAATATCCGCTAATGCGCGTTAAAGTATTCCGCGTTGCATCATTAAAATCCATCTTGTGAAAATATCACTAACAATCTCCCATTTTTTGATGATGACAACCTTTAAAACTTGTGAGTTTTGAGAGTCCAAATTTGTTGACGATTTTGCTACCTCTCAATATTAGCTCCCTCTCAATGTGTGATTGTCTTCAGTATAGCTATATAAAACTTAGACAAACACATTAGTACAAATTTTCTTCCCTTGAGGGAAACACAAGTTTTAATCTACTTTGATTTCTCCCCCTTTGACATTATCAAAAAGAATGAAGAAGCAAAAATTAAGTTTTATAAGATTACCAACTAATACGTGCACAAGACATATGAAAGTTCATTAACATGCACACTTAACATATTCCATACAATTTTCCATTTTTCCATACAATGTAAAATTCATGCAGGGATCATTAAAATCATTCAAATTAAGCCAATAACCATGCATTTCATTTTCTACCAATAACGATCAATGGTAAGCCATATTCAATGTTAAGAATTCAAAAGGATCACATAGATCATCTAAACCAATAACTCCTAGGTGATACCAATTGATACTAAATGAGATTAATAACATGATTAAGCATATGACGATACCAAATTAAAATCAAATTACCTAATCACTAGTATGCTTCATAATTTAATTCAAATTGCCTTATCACTAGTATGCTTCATAACTAAGTCCGATTCATATCAATAAACATGCATATATAAGTTGGAGGAAATGGTACCAATATTTCCATAAATAAGGATTTTATCTATTACTGTTGTCACTTGGTGACAAATCCACCAATTATCAAATTCATTCATTTTTTAGAATTGTATTTGACATTCTTCTCTTTTTCAGCTATTTCTTCATTTTTGTCAAGTCTTTGGGATCAACGACATTTCTCATTTATTGATCATTCCCAAAGCCCCCCTATAAAATCATTTAAGTACATTTTGGTACCAAAATTTTCTTGGGTCCATAGGGATTAGTGTTGGTTCCGTGGGGAACCTATGTATTCACTTTTATATTTTTATACATGAAATCAAATATTTTGTGTCCTTTCTTATTGCATGCATGACTTGTGACATTTTCATAAAAAATGACATGCGTATAAGAATTGGATGCCTTTACAAAATAATTCTTAAAAAAATTTCGTTAATGTTAGGCTCATATCTTAATCATTCTCTTTTAAAAGCACATCTTTAGGATCCAATCAACATATTAAAAATTTTCTCTCCCAATGTAAATTTTGTTACAATGTTATGCAAATCCACAACCTTTTTATTCAAAACAACATTTTCATTAATAATAAATTTACAATCACATGTATTTGAGCTATATGGCATGCTGGATATGTTATTTTCAAGTTTTAGTTTTTCATCATTTAAGTATACGATTTCTTTTTCATGCATTTCATTTTTCTCAATAATTGATGTATGATCATGTAATAGTGATGAAATTTATGCTTCTTCCTAAGCAAATAATCTAATTCATTGAAAGTATCAAGCAATTTATTATATTAAAGGGAATCATGCAATTCATACATTAGTACAAATTTGCTCCCCTTGAGGGAAACACAAGTTTTAATCTCTTATAATTTCTCCCCCTTTGAAATTATCAAAAAGGATGGAGAAGTAAAAATTAAGCTTTATGAGATTACCAACCAATATGTGCACAAGACATATGAAAGTTCATTAACATGCACACTTGCATATTCCATACAAATTCCCATTTTGCCATACAATGTAAAATTCATGCAATGATCATCAAAATCATTCAAATTAAGTCAATATCCATGCATTTAATTTTCTACCAATAAAGATCAATGGTAAGGCATATTCAATGTTATGTTTCACAATCAAGTACAATTTATATCAATAAGTATGCATATATAAGTTTGAAGAAATGGTACCAATATTTCCGTAAACACAGATTTTATCAATTACCGTTGTCGCTTGGTGAGAAATCCACCGATTATCAAATTCATTCATTCTTCTCTTTTTGAGCTATTTCCTCATTTTTATCAAGTCTTTGGGATCAATTGTATTTCTCATTTATTGACCATTCCCAAAGTTTCCCTACTAAATCATTTAAGTACATTTTGGTACCCAAACTTTCTTGGGTCCATGGGAGATAGTGTTGGTTCCGTGGGGAACCCATGTATTCACTTTTATTTTTTTTATACATACAATCAAATATTTTGTGTCCTTTCTTATTTGCATGCATGACATGTGACATTTTCATCAAAAGTGACATGCGTATAAGAATTGGATGCATTTATAAAATAATTCTTTAAAATTTTTCATATGATGTAAGACCTATATCCTAATGTTTCTCTTTTAAAAGCACGTCTTTAGGATCCAATCAATATATTAAATTTTTTCTCTCCCAAAGTAAATTTTGTTACAATGTTATGCAAATCCATAATATTTTTATTCAAAATAATATTTTATTTCGTAATAGATTTGTAATCACATGTATTTGAGTTAGATGACATACTAGATATGATCTTTTCAAGTTTTAGCTTTTCATCTTTTAAGCATGTGATTTCTTTTTCATATATTTCATTTTTCTCAATAATTGATGCATGCTCATGTAATAGTGATGAATGCTCATTTTTGATCAATTTATGCTCCGTCCTAAGGAAATCATACAATTCATGCAATTCATTGAAAGTATCAAGCAATTCATTGAAAAGTATCAAGCAATTTATTATATTCAATGGAATCATGCAATTCATACATTAGTACAAATTTGCTCCCATTGAGGGAAACAAAAGTTTTAATCTCCTATGATTTCTCCCTCTTTGACATTATCAAAAAGGATGGAGAAGTAAAAATTAAAGTTTATGAGATTACCAACCAATATGTCAACAAGACATATGAAAGTTCATTAACATGCACACTTAGCATATTCCATACAATTTCCCATTTTACCATACAATGTAAAATTCATGCAAGGATCATCAAAATCATTCAAATTAAGCCAATATCCATGCATTTTATTTTCTACCAATAAAGATCAATGGTAAGGCATATTCAATGTTAAGAATTCAAAAAGATCACATATATCATATAAACAAATAAATCCTAGGTGATACCAATTGATATTAAATGAGATTAATAACATGATTAAGCATATGACAATACCAAATTAAAATCAAATGACCTAATCACTAGTATATATACTTCACAATAAAGTCCAATTCATATATATAAGCATGCATATATAAGTTGGAGGAAATAGAACCAATATTTCCATAAACAAAGATTTTATCTAACTGTTGTCACTTGGTGACCAATCCACCAATTATCAAATTCATTCAATTTTGAGAATCGCATTTGACATTCTTCTCTTTGTGAGCTCTTCCTTTATTTTTGTTAAGTCTTTGGGATCAATTGCATTTCTCATTTATTGACCATTCCCAAAGCTCCCCCTACAAAATCATTTAACTATATTTTAGTACCTAAACTTTTTTGGGTCCATGGGTTACTGTTGGTTCCGTGGGGAACCCATGCATTCACTTTTATTATTTTGTACATGCAATCGAATGTTTTGTGTCATTTCTTATAGCATACATGACATGTGATATTTTCATAAAAAATGACATGTATATAAGAATTGGATGTCTTTATAAAATAATTCTTCAAAATTTTTCATTTGATGTAAGGCTTATATCCCAATCATTCTCTTTTAAAAGCTCATCTTTGGGATCCAATCAACAAATTAGATTTTTCTCTCCCAAAGTAAATTTATCACAATGTTACGTAAATCCACATCATTTTTATTCAAAACAATATTTTCATTCAAAATAGATTTGCAATCACATGTATTTGAGCTAGATGACATGCTAGATATGCTCTTTTTAAGTTTTAGCTTTTCATCTTTTAAACATACGATTTATTTTTCATGCATATCATTTTTTCTCAATAATTGATGTGTGATCATGTAATAGTGATGAATGCTCATTTTTGATCAATTTATGCTCTTCCTAAGTAAATCATACAATTCATGTAATTCATTGAAAATATCAAGCAATTCATTATATTCAAGGGAATCATGTACATTTTCCTCATCATTTTCCTATAATAGATCATCAATAGCCTTTAATGTAAGATTTCTTGTTCCCTCATCACTCTCCTCCTCGGATGAGCTAGTGTCACTATCGCTCCAAATTGCCTTCATCGCTTTCTTCTGAAATTTTCCTTTGAATCTCCTCATTGGGCAATTGGCAACCACATGATCTGACTTTTCACACTCATAGTATATGACTTTATCTTTCTTGTGCTTCCATGGCCAATTTTCTTCCCTCTTCTCATTCATCCAATATTTCCCTTTATACTTTTCATATTTGATGAGCTTCTTGAACTTCTTGGTCAAATATGCCAACTCATTATTACTATCTTCTTCTTCATCACTTGAGCTAGCATCATCCCTCTTTCTTACAAATGACTTAAGGTCTATTTTCTTCTTCTTCCCTTAAATCCATTTTGAGCTCCATCTCTTATTCTAATAATTTTCTCACTAAATCATCCAATTTCAAATTGTTGATATTATTTAATTCATTGATGGAGGATGTGAAAATCCTATACTCTTTAGGAAGTGACCTAAGAATTTTCTTCACTTGAACACTAGAGTCAATGCTTTTCCCTAAAGCGCCAAGTTGATTCAAAATCATTGTGAACCTCAAAATCATTTGCTAAATATCTTCACTGGCTTCCATTTTTAGCTATCTAACTCGTACATGAATCGATTGATCTTTGACTTTTTAACTTGGCTTGTGCCCTCATTGACTATTTCCTAAGACTTCCACAATTCATATGCATTTCCAAACTCTGGAAGCTTGTTGATTTGACTCCGATCAATTGCACAAGAAAGATGGTTAAGTGCGTTAGCATTTCAGGAGGCTTCCATGAAAGCCTCATCGGTCCATTCAAAATATGGCTTCAGAAACTCCACACCATTCTTATCATTCTTCATTGGCATTCTTGTACCATTTGTGATCACTTTGAAGGATTGCACATCAATGGCTAGAAGGTAGTTCATCATCATCATCTTCCAATAGCTATAATCGATTCTGGTGTAGAAGGGAGGTCTTGTGGTTGAAAATTGACACACTCACAAGGTGGTTCTTTACTCCAAAGTATAAGAGTGTCGAAGTAATAAAATAACCCGGTAAATCCGGGGTCGATCCACAGAGAATAGCTTTAATAAAATAAAATAATAATTTGAGTAAAAATAAAAAAGAGTGAATTATTTGAAGTAATTGAAAATTTTAAATTAGACTGTAACAATAAAAAAATACCGGGGCTAGGGGATGTACTTTTAATATTTCAAATTTAGAAATCTTAATTTTTATAATATATAAATTTTCAAAATTACCCAGTTAATTTATTTCAAGAACTAATTATGTCAAAGCAAATAAAACCAACCATAAAAGATGTGATAATATTTGTCTATAACAAGTTCAGTTAGGTACTCAATTATGCCAAATAAATAAAACCAGCCATATATGCGGTAATAAAGTTTTATAAAAATTAATTCAGATTTAAATTAAATATTAATCATTATATTATAATTATATATTATAATATAAATAAGATTAATCTATATTTTTATATTAAAAGCTTCACCCTTTATCCCAACAAGATGAAATTAGCTACTCATGTTTTGATTAAAAACACACATAATTTTATTACTGAAAGAAAAAAAAATTACAAGAAAGCTTAAAAAAATAAAACACACAAGTGCTGGAACTCTACAAATTTTCAGAGAAAACTATGGAAAATCCATTGAAGAAATGAGCCGTAGAGCACCTTTATTTATAGAGGTGCTTACTACAAGAAAAATACGAATTAGAGACGAAAATATCCGTCTCTAATCCGTCGCTATTAGACTTTAGCGACGAAACAGAGACGTAATTTTTCCGTCTCTGTTTTACTAGTCGCAAAGTAAATAGCGACGGAAATTTTATTTTCGTCGCTATAAATTGCTACAGAATTAATTCCGTCGCTATTTTACGACGGACAATTCCGTCGCTATTTAGCGAAAGACAATTCCGTCGCTATTTAGCGACAGATGATTCCGTCGCTAAATAGGGACGGACATGTCCGTCGCAATCTAGCGACGGGAATATCCGTCGCAAATTAGCGACAGAAATGTCTATCGCTATTTAGCGACGGAAATGTCCGTCTCCATTTAGCGATGGAAATTACAAATGAATTTATAAATTTTTTTTTAAATAAAATTGTATTTTTTTTAAATTCTTAAAGAAATTAAATTTATTTTAAACAATATTAATATGAGTAAAATTATAAAATAAATATATTATAATTACTTAAATTAGAAAATAAACACAACAAATATTAAAATAAAAATTTTATTACATAAAAGTTATGTGTAAAAAAGTACAACATAAAATAAATACATATAACTTAATTCTCCTTATCTCTCTGCTCACAATCAGTCGGAGGATCGGGTGGACCTGAAGAGGAAGGCTGTGAACTCAAATTTCTCATCATTTGAAAATACCGCTCCATTTCTGCCATCTTCTGTTTGAGATCAAGAACTTCTTCATTTCTCTTCTGCTGCTATTCCTCTCGGCGGTGTTGTAGGCATTGCATTTTTGCATGTGAAACCCGATGATGAGTCTCAGTTGGAGGCACTACCTTTTAAGTCACGGAAGTCGCGAGAAACGGATATCGGAAGGGGAAATTCAGGATGAGTATGCTATCAGAGTCGTTTCACATGTTCACTGTTTCCGTTCGTGCTGCGTTCTTAAACGCGTTCGAACGTCAGGCAGATTGCGGGCGTTCGTGTCGCGTTCGAATTGGCGTTCGAACGATATCGGTATTTCTGGTTTTGCTGTTAGCCTCATGACCCGAGCCCATTTAGCCCACATACACCCTAGCCTAGCCCAAGCCCACTTAAAACACACCCAAATTAAATCAAATATTAAGTTAAATATTAATTAGATAATGTAATTAAATAAAATAATTAATTAAGTCATATACAAAATTAAATAAAACAAATAAAATCTAAATAATCACCTACCAAAATAATAAAAATACTTACACAACATAAAATAAGTATATGCCTAATATAAACTAATCAAATATAATCATTCCTAACTAAATAAGATATTTACTAATTAAAAATATTTGACAATCAACACCAATCTAATCTTGTAACTTCCTAATTTATAATATTTTGTCCCCCCTCAATCTTGTGTATACCATTCTTGAGAAGCCTAAATTAGAAACCAAAATCATATTCCTTGTGAGACAAGGTGAAGCCCTAGCCATTCTCTATATAAACAACCACCACCCAAAGCCTCTCCTCCTGTCTCTAGTTCACGTTTTTCACAAGCAAAAGAAGCCAAAAATTCTGTCCACTCTTCATTCTCTCAAGTTCACACATACTACAAAGAAATAACACAAAAATTCTCTTCATCTCCTTCCCCTAATCACCGAAAATCATACTTCAAAACAGCAGCCATACACTCCCAAAACAGCAGCAAAACGACCTTAAAATACCCCAAAGTAGCCCCTAAATCACTAAACCAGTAACTAAAAAAACTGTACTTTTAATCCTTAAAACAGTAACTAAAAAACTGCACTTAAAGCCTTCAAAAAACACCCAAAACAGTCCATTAAAACACCCAAAACAGTCCATTAAAACACCAAAGCAGTGACCTGAACAGCAAGCAGAAATACAGAGGAAACAGTAGCAAAGTGGAGGAGAAACAACAGCAAAACGGAGGCCAAACAGCAAGCAAAATAGCAAAATAGTGAGCCGAGACGCTAAACCAGTGAACCAGAGAAGTAGCGGTGTGATAGCCCTTCCGACGGCCGTGAAACGCGAGTTCGAAAGTCGACATAAAAGGTTAGACCTGAGGGTATTTTCCACATTCATTTTCTGTTTTATTTGTATTATTTATTGAATATTGCTTGCATGATTGTTATGTTGAAATGCATGTTGTGGCCCTTGAGTAGATAAATATGCATGGATTATGAGATATTGTATGTTGTGGCTTTGGAATAATACGAAATATGTGTCAACTCTCGCGGTATATCGGATGGAAACCCGGACATAAATTTCATAGCCGATTCCGAATCGACGGTAGTATGATCTGTACTCGGGATACAACTCCATATACCGCTTGAGTAAATGACACTTTCTTTTGTCTTATATTGCTTTGATTTATTTATTTTTCGTCATTTGAATTCTGCATGTTACTTTTGTATGCGTGATTCAATCGAGCGCATGGGCTTAGTAAGTGCGATGAAAGGTCCCCTATTTGGAGGGGTTAAAATCATTTACCACGATGCTTTGCCGCGCCGGTTGATGTGTGTTCGGTTGAATGCAAGATACGTTCAATTGGGCATACTAAGTTTGATATTATTGTTTTTTAATTATTTGTATGCGTGATTCAATCGAGCGCATGGGCTTAGTAAGTGCGATGAAAGGTCCCCTATTTGGAGGGGTTAAAATCCTTTACCACGATGCTTTGCCGCGCCAGTTGATGTGTGTTCGGTTGAATGCAAGATACGTTCAATCGGGTATACTAAGTTTGATATCATTGTTTTTTTAATTCTTTGCATGCATGATTCAATCGAGCGCATGAGCTTAGTAAGTGCGATGAAAGGTCCCCTATTTTGAGGGGTTAAAATCCTTTACCACGATGTTTTGCCGCGCCGGTTGATGTGTGTTCGGTTGAATGCAAGATACGTTCAATCGGGCATACTAAGTTTGATATTATTGTTTTTTAATTCTTTGTATGCATGATTCAATTGAGCGCATGGGCTTAGTAAGTGCGATGAAAGGTCCCCTATTTGGAGGGGTTAAAACCCTTTACCACGATGCTTTGCCGCGCCGATTGGTGTATACTCGATTGAATGCGAGATGAGTTCAATCGGATACGTGAGGTCCCACATGGTGGATTTGTTTGTCTATGAATGTGTTGCATGCATCAGGTCTGGTTCTGTTCGAACGCGTTCTTGAACGCCACACGAACGTGAACCTTATGTTTACCATTCGAACGTGTTCTCAAACGCTACGCGAACGCGCACACATTTTCTTAGTTTCATCATGCATCAGGTCTGGTTCCGTTCGAACGCGTTCTCGAACGCCACACGAACGTGAACCTTCTGTTTACCGTTCGAACGCGTTCTCAAACGCTACGCGAACACGCACCCACTGAACTGAGTCATTTTCATCAGATTTCATACATAATTGTTCCTAGTAGCTATCCCTTCGTATGATGAATCTGATTGCTTCTCTGTGTTACGCAAGATTGTGTAGGTATCATTCATCTGTATTCCTCACATGTATGAGTACAATGTGTTTAACGTATTACAATTCATATATCCATGTCGTGATAGCATTTGAGTATTATTTCTTTTGGTATATCGGATGGAAACCCAGACATAAATTCCGTAGCCGATTCCGAATGGACGGTAGTGCGGTCTGTACTTGGGATACAATTCCACGTACCACTTGGAAAAGTGCTTACATGTGTGTTTATGTCCATATTAGTTATATTCTTTTGCACCACGTCATAGCATGCTCACTTTAATGCCTAATTCCATCCTTAAGTGTCTTTTTGCATTATATACTTAGTTGACTCTTTTATTTGTGCATGGACATGTAATAGCTATTTGTTTATGATATGTCTATGAAATCACATGTTCGCCATCATTTGATTCGCCTTTATGTGTTCTTGTGTGGTTCGTGTGCTTGTGTTTCCATGAATACAATATGCCAATGAAGTTGTATGTTCGTTGCTACTTTGATGTGCTTTCAAGCATGCAACCTTAGATGTGAAATATATGCAAATTTAGGTATAAGTTTTATTTTTTTGCATGTGAACTTAGAAGCATGCTACTCTTGGAAATAAGTGTTACTTAAGCTTGATTAAATTATTACACAAATCCTTTCATTACAAGTGACATAAGTAAGAGACTATTCCGAACCCAACGGTTTGAGGTCTTCCCTTGCGAGGGGTGAGTGCGGCCTTAAATCTCATTTTCCCGGTTCACACCGGTGGCGACTCCATTATTCTCCGGTTTAGTCCCTCGTGGCTACTCCGTACTCCCAACCGGGCCGCGAGCCCGGGACAACATGCGTCGTCCAGTTTCTTGTCCCACATGTGTATCTCTTCATCCAGTCGTTGTTGTATAGTCTGTATTTCAATCCTAACTTGCTCTTGTAACCGCTTCTCAAATGTATCATCAAAAGTCGTTCCAAAGTGTGATCTACCTGAGCTGCGTAATGAATCCGGATATGAAAGCGATGCAAGAAAGCCGAGACCGTACACTCGGCGCTTCTTAGTATCCACTCCAACCACATCTAAGTATAGGCGATTGGTGTCAAGCTGAGTCTCAGCTGGTTCACCAGACTCCTCTGATAACTGAGATGCAATCGCTGCCATTTGCTCCACAGCAGCGTACCATTAATAATAAATATATATAAGAAAGCAAAAATGATTTTGAAAAGAACAAATTAAAAATATATAATTTATAAACAAAAATTTACATTAATTTCGCTTGATCTCTTGTCAATAAAAGTACCATCTTTCTTTGTGTGCATATGCTTAAAGACCCCATAGCATGTGGGTGCACGTCCTAACTGAGATTCATATTTAAAAAATAAAAAATTATTAAATTATAATAATAAAAGTAATAAAAAATGTCCGCATGTTTAAAAAATCTAACCATATCAATAGAATGTTGAATGGTAGACCTCGAACCACCGGTGTGTTTAGAAACACCCGATCCTTCTCCACCCTTCTCAGTGTTTCTATTTTTTGATGTTTGCTGAGATTTTAATTTAAACACTGTACTGCTCCAATACTCCTGCCATTTGTTCCAAACATTATCTGGAACGCAGAGTGACTTCCCTCATTCTTTATATTTATAGCGCCATTTACAGAATTTATCGTTATACCGATTCTGACACACATTATTCCATGTAGTCCTAACAGCGACCGCATGCGCAGAATCCCACTGATAAAATTTCTGTAAAAAGTAAAAAGAATTTGAATAAATAATTTGTAATCAACAATGACAAATAATACATTACATATAATAATAATATACCTGAAATTCATCCCAATAGTACTCTTTTATTTCTTTAGGCACTTTAGTACACTGCGTGCCCTTTTCTGCAAATTTCTCCTTAAATATTTCTCCTATCCTGCGAGAGGCCGAAGGTATGAACCTGCGTATAAAATAGTAAATAAATATTTAGATTTTTTTTAATAATAATAAAAATAAATAATAATAATAATATTAATAATACCAACAACGACAACAACAACAATTACAATAATAATAATAATATAAACTTTCGAAAATCATACCGATCATGAGTAGCAGGTATAATCATAAGTTTGGTACAACTCATTAAACTTTATGCTGCTTGAGATGATCCAACTGAAGTCGATCATGCTGATGTTTGAGTAGTAGAAATAGGGGTAGTTGGGACTGCAGAAGGTCTATCGTCCTCTGGTGTGGAATGTGATGAGGACCTTTGGCCTGACCGCTCAACTCCTCATCCTCGGCCAGCTGGCTGTCCTCCCCGTACCATATCTATAATCAATATACATATTTAATCATGTACCAAAAGTCCATTTTCCAACTAAAAATAAAATAAATACCCTTGTCATAATCTTCACAGTATTCCTCACATTTTACAAGCATCATATTAATTAGTTTTAATAGCACTTTATTTTAGTGATTAACAATCCAACACTTAATCACATCAAACTTTAAACCTTTTAAGTTATTTTTACATCCACTATGTTAGTTACCGATTCATTATTTTTCATATAGCAAACTCAAATTTCGGCTTGAACGAAAATTCGTGACTCATCACATGAAACACCAATTACTAAAACTAGTAATAAATTGCTTCTACAAATAAAAACAACATTTTAATTGCAGTTTTTTTTATTATTTTTTTCCAAGCTCTGCTGCAATATAGCAGCAGCTGCTACTGCATATTGCAGCAGTTCTGCTGCAGAGGTTGGAAAAAAAAAATTTAATGCGAAATCTTCAAAGTTACACCAACCTAACAAGCATATCAAAATAATAGTTTAGAGAGGTTAAATTTATACCAGCCAATGCCAATGAACAAAAATGCTAATAAAATACATTAGGAGGAATCCAAAAAAGCTATTGTCGCTTATTATTAATTTAATAAACTACTCGTTGTCAGAATCATCAAATTGTTCATATTCATCGTTTTCCTCCAATTCTTCATCTGATTCTATTTCTATTTCTGGCTCATCGTCCTCCTCAATATCGATATAATTATCGTCTTCACCAATTAATCGTTGAGGTTCAGCCTCTGCCACAATTTCTATTGCATGCATTTCTACAACATCCTCTTGAAACGCAACTCCACATGACATCGAGGTTGTGAAAGATTGTTCTGAAACTTCAACAACAACACGAGCTTTTAATTTAGACATAGACCACCAATCGCTTGGATTTTTCCGTACAGTTGGATAAGTGGTGTAATACACTTGCCCTGCCATAATAAACAGATCATATTTTAGAAAGAAAAGGAGTCTGATTTCCTTAAACTTTATCTTCAACCCATTTAATGAGCTTTTGGTCAGTAACTCCCAGACTAATTGGCCTTAGGGAACTAAGTGTTAAAATACCCATACATACTTAATTGCTCGAGTTAGATAGGCTACGAAATCGAACTTATTCGTATATATTTTTTATTTTATTTTTCATTTTTTATTTTTATAACAACTCAAGCTCTACCATTTTACACGAACAATCACTACTTGTTGAGGTAAGATGTCTGGTTACTAAGTAAAAAATTGACTATTTTTATCATTTTTTTAAACTAACTCAAACTCTACCATTTTACGCGAACAATCACTGTTGCTGAGGCAAGATGTCCAGTTACTAAGTAAAACTATGGTTAGTTTTTTTAATAAAATATAAATTTCACTGCCTTTAGGCGCTACCTCCAATAAACTAGAGAACTGGATATTACAAAATTCTCACTTACAACCCATTATCATATGTTACCATGTATGTTGATAATACCTGTCAAATGAGCATATGGAGATCAAATTTAATTAAAATATTATGGAGAATTCACAAATTTAAATTATTCATAAAGAAAGGAAAAAATAACTTGTTACGAACATTGAGATGCGTCTCAGGAGTGAAAACTCCTTACACTGCCATCTTTGAACAACAATTCCACTTGGTTAGTCAAAAATTTATTTTTAGTTTGTGTGTAGTTTTTTTTTTTTTGGGTTAAAAACACAAAAGAAAATCAAACACAAAATAACAACAAAGTAAAAACAACATAAAAAACTTTTTTCTTTGAAAGAAAGAAAAACACAACAGTTAAACATAAAAATGAAAACTTTTTAGTCAACTATCCCCTCCCCCAACCAAAGACATTGTCCCCAATATTTGAATAAGAATAAGTAGAGTTTAGAAGACATCACCTAATTAGTGTGAATTTTACAATTGAATCAACAACTATTTAAAAGCAAAAAAAATTATATATTAAGATTCAAGTCTACTCTACGCTTCATGCCACGACTGTTATCAAACCAGTTCAACTTGGAAAGAATGAGGTCGATTTTTGGTTCATAAGCTAAGAGTTGGTCAATTAATTCATGGGCTTTTCTTGCAGTTAGGACGACATCTTTTATCGATTTCGAAA